>CP139505.1:316808499-317057637 GCA_021014915.2 Artemisia tridentata subsp. tridentata | reverse complement strand
TGATGATGGCATGGTGTTATATGGAACACTAACATGTATGGGTTATGTATGTTATAGATGCGATATGTAAGTAATAGCTAGGTGGTTTAGAGTTATGGAAAAATATTAAAATGTATATGACTAGAATCGAACACGGGACCTTGGGATTGCACACTTTACGTATGAATGACTAACGGAAATAATTAATATATAACCATGTTATGTATTTAATTATTTAGGACACGAAATAATACCTAATGGACGTTAAGTAATTAACGAAATTGACTAAACGACCGTTAGGGAATAAAGGAAGGACCATTAGTGAAATTTGGAGCTCAAGAAGGATCTAGAAACCCATCCTTGTGGGTTGGCCGGTTTTGGGTTAGGGATTCATAACCCTAATCGATCCATGTGACGTATCTTGTTCCCCAAGTTAAGTTTCACTATAAATATAAATCAAAGGGTTATTAGTTTTGACCTTGTGCATATTTACTATAACCCTAAGATTTATTTTTTCTCTTCTTTTCTTCTTAAAACCAATCGGCCACTTCTGTAGAAGGGGAATCGATTGTGTTTTCAAGTAAACAAATTGATTTTGGTTTTCTTGTGTCTTTACACTAGCATCTAACGTTAGTTGGTTATAGTACGTGTGTACAAGACCATGGTAATAACTTACTTTAGTTATTCCATCTTGGATTGTGGAACAAAAGGGTAAGGGGTTCCACGTTAATCCTATTATATGATCAAGAGAAGAAAAGAGAAGATTGATCCTTGTTCTTGCTAGGATCTTGAGGTAACTCTATTTATTATTCGGTAATTCTTTATACATGTTAAATCTAAGATCCTGCTTCCGCTATACGTGCTTTGATGTGTTTATTTATTTAGATGTGTGTCATGCTATTTAAATTCCAACAGTGACATCAAGAGCCATTTTAACATGTTAATGTAATTACCTAAACGCATAATAAAAATCAATTCTTGATTTATACATACATGTTGGGTCGGTTTTTTTTTAGGGTTTGTTTTTGTAGAAAACATTAGGGGTGAGCACAAAAACCGAAAAACCGAATCGAAACCAAAAAAACCGAAAAAGTCAAACCGAAAAAACCGCCCCATTTGACAAACCGATGGCGGTGGTTTTGAATTTTATAAAAACCAAATATTTGGGGCGGTTTTTGGTTTCATAAGAAAAACCGAACCGAGAAAACCGCCCCGCCTTACCTTTAAATATGTTTTTATATACTTTTATCTATATAAGAGATTTGCTATTTAATTTTAATGATTTTGGTATACAACTTTATCTATTAAAAAAAAGAAAAAAGTTTTGTTTATTATCTATACTTTCAAATTTGTTATATTTATATATATTATATCTTTGTTTTCGATCAATAGTTTTCTTTGAATGTTTTTTTGAGCGAAAAGTGCAAAGCCGCAAAGAAATGCATTTTTAATTTTAGATTCATGTTTGGTTGTTTCGTATGTTTTTTCGAAGCTTTGGATTGCTGGATATTATGCTATTATTGATATTTGTTTAAATATTTTTGTTTGAAAACTAGGAATCGTAAACTTTATATAAGATCAAAACTTGCTTGTTTTCAGGTAAGAAAAAACCGAATAAAAATCGAAACCGAACCGATTCAATGTCAAAAACCGAAAAACCGAAACCAAAAAAACGGACACCAAACGGTTTGTAGTTTTCAAAAACCGAAATATACGGTTCGGTTTTTAGTTTTACCATAAAACCGCCCCACCCCGCCCCATGCTCACCCCTAGAAAACATACTAATAAAAATTGAATAGAATTTAGGGTTGGGGTTTCGACCCTAGTTTAACTAATTAATTATTTTGTAACCCTAAATTAAGAACATGTTGTGCTTATGTGTAATACCTGAAATTCAGATAACTTGTAAAATGACCAAATTACCCCTGAAACCATAAAACCTAAATAAATAACTTATAAAATTCTGAAACAATTCCAAATTTCTGAAAACGATCTACATATCAAGTAAATAAATTTCTGGGACAACACTACATTATATTAAATGTCCAAAAAAATTACAAGTTCATATATATACATATATATAATCCGAAACTATTTAATTAAATTAATTAGTTTATAAAACTTATTTAAATTAAGATAACTACAAAATAAATTAAGGAAATATAGACCAAATCAAAGTGTGATCTTGAGCCAACTTATGGGCCGAATTTCCTGTGAATAAACCCCCTCCTAGTCGGTTTAATAAAGCACAAAACAAAACCATTTTATTTTACAAACCCTAATTTCCGAAAACCCTAGATCGACACACACTAAATTCGACCAAGCCTCCATTCGACTTTCTGGAACTGAGCAAGCAATTTTCTGGAGTCCACTGAGGTGTAAGGAAGCCACGAAAAATGGGAGTCGAGTTGTGGAAGCCTTCGTTCGATCGTGGTGTTTTGTTTTGTTCGGTTTGCCTTGTTCGATAGGTATAAAATCCCACGCCTAATTCTTACGTTGTATACTTGATCTAACATTTTTCTAATGATCTTTATCTCTAATATAACTCAGTAAAAATTTTAAACATGGATCATGCAAGCTAAATCATGCGTACGAAATTTAAAGAGATAAAACACACATAATTACCAAATAGTGCCAATCGATTTTTCTGAAGTGTAAATATAATTTTTACATGTCCTATACTGATAATATAAGCCTAGAAAAATAACCATGTGATTTATAGAAGCTCAAAATAATTGATACTAATTATTGTTTATAATCGGATTATTCGAAAAATAAAGAAAATCAAGAAGAAACCCTAGAATGCATTAGGGTTTGGGTTTATATTCTTAGATCTGATGTAATTAATGTTTTAATGATGGTTTCATGATGGTTTAATGATTAGATGAAAGTAGGGTTTGGTTTTGCAAATAAAAAGGCTATACGATTGGTGTTTAAAAGTATAAGGGTTTGTTTTGCCACCTTTGAAACTTCTGGGATATTTTTGTAATGTCATATAAGTCAGTAGGAATGTGGGAAAAATATAACTTGAGGGTCCTAAGTGTAAATGTTGCAAGAAAATGAATTAATTATATTTATAAGTGTCGATTTGTAAATAATTAAAGTAGAAGGACTAAAAGTGTAAGATCTGGAAACTTGGAGTTATTTTGTGTAAATAATGTCATAAAGAGTATAATGTGTAATTTTGAGTATTTATGGGATTGGTATGTAATTATAAATAAATTATGATTTAAATTGTAAGTTTTGTAAAGTTAAGGGACCAATTGTGTAATTACTAAATTCTAAGGGTCTAATTCGTACTTTACATAATTCTGAAGTGATGTTCTGTAAATTTGTAAAGAAAAGTACTTGTTTGGTACATACAAGCATCATAGGGATTAAAACATGAATTATGTATATGTAGGGTTTGTTTTGTAAGCTATATAACTAAAGGGGTTTAATCTGTAAATGGTGAAACTAAAAGGATTAAGATGTCATTCTGAATAAAATAAGTATTTAAGTCAGTAACTTAAAGTATTTTCACTTTATGCCTTTGAATTAGATGAATTTACAATTAAAACCCTGAACTATGAAAATCTGTCATAATAAACCCTAAACTTTTGTAACCTGCTAGAAGATACCTTAATACCATAATAAGCCTTAAATAAGGACTTAACTTAATCTGAGATATTAATATCTTGCTAAATGTGAAAAGCTGTTAATTCGGGAAACCTGCTAAAAATGAAAAGATAACTAAAACCCACTTGTCATTTTGTCTTCTACTCCCTTAGGTTCGAGGAAGGATTAATCTAATCTCTATCAGCGTTTATCTCTGTGTTCTTGCATTCATAATAAGGTACAGATATTCCGTCCTTTTCAGTAAGGGTTTTTCATTTCCCTTTTCTTTCAGTTTCTCATTTCTCCTTATTAGGATTCCCTATACCATTGCTATGTTCCCTGCTGTTGTGAACCTTTCGTATGATCTCTTGTTTGTGAACCTTCCATGTGGTCTTTGTTTTGTGAACCTTTCATGAACCTTGTTGTTTTGATCTCTTGTCCTAAACCCTGATCTGTGAACTTTGTTTTGAACCTTAATCTGATATACGTGTTGTAAAACTAAATTGATTTTGATAAAATCCTTAATCTGTTAAATCCTTATTTGAACCTAAGTGATTTTGAACCATTCTTAAACTATATATGCAACGGTTTAAGAAAAGCTATTTTAAAAAGAAGCGATACCACATTTAATGGAAGTTACTAAAAGTTTTGGAAAACCATTTTATGAAAACTATTTTGTAAGACCAGTGGTTATGAAAATCATTTTGAAGGATTGTTTTAAATGGACTTTTAAATAGAAACCTTTTTAAATAAACTGTTGCTATGAAACTTTGATTATGAATCTTTGTTATACTCTTTTGAACCATTCGATATAGTCCTTTTAATCTGAACTTAAACTTTGATATAAACTTAATCTGATAAACTTTGATTTGAACCTTTGACATTTATTTCTAAACTATTTGACATGAACCTTTTGCCATGTACCCTTAAGATATGACTTTTGATTATTTTGATAGTACGCCTGTCCTTTGACCTACAGTTTGATATTACGAGCCAATCACTAGGCATGAGGGTTTCATGTCCATGTCATTGACGCACCTCTGACATGACTCTAGGGCAGGAGAGTGATGACCTGTTCCGTCCCTTATTTATTATTTGCTATGGCCATTATAATTATGATTATTGATTTGTCTGTGGGGCGTATGGGTGCATCCTAGATTTGACCTGTTATCTGTATATGTTATTTGTTTATTGTTATATTTATCTGGTGACTGATGGTGTGTGCGATACACGTCTTTCACATTGTCTGAGAGCTGATCACTCTACACAGGTTTGTTTTATTATATTGGTATGCTATGATATTATTTGTTATCTGGGCTCGTGATAGATTCCTGTTTTCCCTTATTCTATAACTTTATTGTTTCCTTTCCTTATTTCTTTTCTTTTGTCCTTATTCCGATCCTTATTACTTTTGCTTTGATTTTGTATCGGTATGATCTAAATTCTTGGTTTTCTTTGTACTACTCTCTATTACTGCTTTTGTTACCGTTATATCTGTTCACTGAGCTCTCGTAGCTCAGCCGCATTTCTTTTCCTGCGGCAGGTTTTAGTAGGAAGCTGGGAAGGAGTGAAGAGTGTACCTTGGACTTAGAAGATTGGATAGATATGCTGGGTTAGAGTTGGATTGAAGACATTATGTTTTAGAATTAGTTTTGGAAGTTTTAATTGTAACCATTTAGATTCAATATGTCATTTGTAATTCTTGAATTTTTGTATTACTGTATTAGTATGCTTTGTTTTGATCTGATATGTATCCATTGTTGTGATATCTTTACCCTTGTCGGGTCGGGGTGTTACAATTTATGGTATCAGAGCTAACAGGCTGCGACTCGTAATACATTTACCCTTGACCTGTGAATCCTGGACCACTAAGTTTCCACTGTAGGCGCTCGTAGGACAACCTTTGAGAATTTGCTTTAGGATTTCCCTATAGGAACTTAAATCCTGACCAGTGAGGAATGAATAGATTATAAGGCATTTTGTTTAAGTAGTATTGCTTCCGCATCACTCTGATTCGTGCCTTGCTTTTGGTTAAAGCCTATTGAAATCACACTTGGAAATTTAGAGCTTATGCCTTGCACCACCTAAGAATTGAACCTAAATAAAACCTGAAGCAGTGAAAATTGCATAGTAGTCATCCGACACTATTTGATCCTTGCTTTCAGATTCCGACTCCAACCTCCGAACCTTTTGTTAATCATCCTGATGCCTCTTCGGGCATTCTGAGAATTCCCTTGACAATGATGTACTTGATACATTCCGTCAGCTGTTTCTTGCTTCCGATGATCATCTATGAAACTTTTGACACTATTTAATTTCGTCTTAACCATCCCTGTTTCCATAAGAAGTCTAGTGTTCTTATAAGGATTGATTGACTGATCATCTAATATTGACGACTATCCTCTTATGTCTCACCTTTGGCGTTTAAAACAATTTTGAAACCCCTACCATGATTACCGATTGTTAAATCTTGCTACCGCTACCTGATTTTGACTTTCACTTCCAATCCGTTTGATAAACAGTTAATATTTTCCGACCATTCTGAGGGCCGTTTAACCCTAATGTGGTTGACACCTTCTATAAATCATTTTCCATGCTGGATATAAATGTATCATCCGATACTATTCTGTCTTGCAAATTCCACACTACTCCTATGAGAACTCTAATGAATATTAACCATGAATTTAGGAAGTTTATTCCTTGAATGACGAATCTTATTTGCCAATCAGTTTTCCTTTGGAAGGATTTGATGCAAATACTATCTCCGTAGGAAATTGTTAAAAGAGCATGATGATGCTGATAACTGATATTTCTATACGTCTCACTTTGACAGTATACGATGTTCGTATTACCGATTATTCGCAACCTACCTGCCATTTGTGCTAAATAGCTAATAAGGTTTCAACACCTTAAATTGTTCGCCTATAAATCTCCACACTATACTGAACCATGTACTCAACTTTGACATATGAACTATACGTCTGGTTTAATAACCATATTCGTCCTGCGTATCTGTTTACTATTGACATACCTGATTTTGGAGATCTTTTGATTATTGATTGGCTGGCTCTTCGTAAGAGCTACCATAAGACTACCGTAATTGAAATGTGATCCTTAAATCTACTCCACCCTACTTTTGCTATGATAACCTTTAACCGCTCAGATATGTTAAGCTTAAAACTGCTATGGAAATACTTACCCTGATCTCATTTGATCGTCAAATTCTCCTGACACCTATTAGTATCCACCATTAGGAAGTTTGGCATTGGAAGTTTTGTTGTACAATTTTTCTGGTGCTTCTGATGAAATTTTTGAGTAGCTCTCCTGATTGAGAAGTAAAATTGGCTTTGAACCGATATCAGCTGACGAACCATGATACTGTTGAAATTGAGAGATTGAAGAAGCTGATGTAATATATTTTTATCCACCTCGATGTTCCCTTTTAAATACTCTATTAATTTATGAAGAAGAATGTTACACCCGTACCCTGTCAAGGTACCATTAATATAAGTATTATGTTATATAAATGTGTTAGGGATATTTTATAACTTAAGGTGTGGTTAAATAAGAAGTATAGAACTTAAAGAGCTATTATTGCCAAGAGGCCAAAGATGCAACTAACTCCATATTAAATAACTAGTTAGAATTGTCTGGAAATTTTTAGAAAACACTTGGTGGTTCGACATATAGAAGAGAAATAGGAGGGAAAGCTAAAGTTATCATCTTGTCTCAATTTCACATCAAGAAGTGATCAAGAAGCTTTAAGGAAACTTTAATTGTGTTCTTTACAACAAGTAAGTAACTTTCCCCAATTGTGAAAATTAGGGTTCATATGGTGGGTTTTGATGATTATAGTGAAAAGTGGTGAAATGATGATCTCCTTAGTTAGATAGTGGCTAATTGTAGTTAATCTTGTGATAGGGAGTAATTATAGAAGCCCATTCAAAGTCAAGTAGGAAGCTAGTAGGAGTTGAGGTAAGTATATGAGTATAATCTTTGTAATGTTATGTTATTAATGTTATGGTTGTGTTAATGTGATGTTTATGGAGCTTGTAAAGATGTGTTAGCTTGGATCCAATGCTAGACTTGAAATGTTATATGTTAATTTTACTTACTTGGTTAAGGTAAGTAATAATCCCACTTTATGCTCCTTGTTAATGCTATGATTGGTGGTAATCGCCAATCTCGTGTAAATGTAATGTTGATTATATCTTATATACTTACTAAGCGTTTTCGCTTACGTTTGAAGTTAATGTCATCTTTGTAGGTTCTAGCGGTGGAAGTAAAGGTAAGGATTTGGCGTAGTGGTAGCTTGGGAGTAAGTAGGAAGGTAAATAGAAGCTAGTTTAGAAGATCGGATCTCTTTTGGACCAAGCGTATTGAAGTTGGAAGCCCCAAGTGTTCTTTTGGTGTCGTGGGTACACTTCTTTTATATGGTCATTTTGTTAGTTTTCCGGTCTTGTCATGATGTCTAAATTATGGGTCAATTAAGTGTGAAAGTCATGAAGTTTCTATTGTGCATATTGCTAGTTTAAGTACTCATTAAGGGGCGTTTGGTACAAACATGATTCTACCCATTTTGGAAAGTTAACGGGTCATGTATGCATGGAACGCCTTGGATATGCTAATATAATGGTTATGGTCAAGTTATTTGTTAATTGGTAGTGGTATAAAGGGTTTTGTAGTGTAATGGGTATTTTCGGGTATTATGCATAACCCGTCCGATTTTGAGATACTATTTCGGTTAGTCAAACGGGTGATGTTTTTGTATGAAATTAAACTTACGGACATACTAAAGGTTTCTGGAAAGTTTCGTTAAGTTTCGAGTCCGGGAGGTCGGGTTTCCAGCCGGGGCTGTTGACATTGCATTTTTGAGACAGTAGGGTCTGTCCAGAATTCTGTGGTGCAGGGCTGATACGGCGCATCTCCTATTAGATACGGCGTATCAAGTGTTGCGGCGTATCTCCTGTGGGGATGCGGCGCAACGTAGCCATTATCTTGTAAATTTCGGTCTCAGTGGGTCGATGCGGCGTATCTAATTCCATAGATGCGGCGTATCTTAGTATAGAACAATACGGCGTATCACTTTATATTGTTACGGCGCATTGTCTCTCAGACAGTGATGCGGCGTATCCCTAACAATGGATGCGGCGTATTTTGGTCTCAGAAGGTTTGTCTGTTTGTTCTATAAAGGTTGTGTGAAAGGTTTTGAAGGGTCTTTGTGTAGGTGTTCTTACAAGTGTGTTTAAAATGTTAAAAGTCATATATGTCATGCTCATTTCATGAAGAATATTCATGAGTTCAAGGTAGTCAATCGTTTCCGCGTTCAAAGTTCAAAATTTTTGGTCAAACCGGGCACGGGGCGTTACAACTTGGTATCAGAGCTTCGGTCTAAGAGATTTAGGATTTCATTTTAGGATTTCCTAGACTTAGGCCTCGTTTAGATGCGGTTAGAGTTAGTATTTGGTGTTTGTGTATGGTTTGGATGATTTTGAGGACCCATATGTTCAATATTTTCATGACTACGCCTGGCCACCGTAGTGATGAAAATACGGGACATATGTGAAATTGAAATCATTTAGGTCATACATGAGTGACAAGCTAGGATGCTAGAATAAGATAGAGATGTCATTCATGCACGGGCTAAGTATTTATAATTGTGTTTAATGTTGTGAATTGCTAATTTTCAGTAAGAAGAAATGGAAACCCCTCACCCGAAGGAAGTCGCGAAATCTACGGCTTCCAAGCATGCCGAAACTTCGGCAAGTGATCCGGGTAATGCTAGTAAGGATAATGAAAGTTCTTCCTCAAACTCCGAAGGCCCTGATTTTAGAGGCTTCTCGGGAGATGAAATGAAAGCTCTAGACATAATATTAGCAAAAAGGGTGGGTAAGGCTATTAAGCGAGCAATGCCTTACTATGTTCAACAAACGACGCAAAATCTTAAGGAATTAATGAAGGAAGAGTTTGATGGATTTAAGAAAGAATGTGGTCCGACAAAAGAACCTAAGAATGATAGAGCTACTTACCGGGATTTCACGGCTTGTGATGTACCACAATTTACCGGTGTTCTTGATCCCATTGTTAGTAATAGGTGGATTACGGCGGTGGAAGGCGCTTTTCGTACAAGTGGTTGTGAAGAAAGGAAAAAGGTTATTTACGCTACTAACTTTCTTCGTGATAGTGCTAAGACTTGGTGGGAAGGAAAGATATGTGAGAAAGGTGAACCTTGGGTAGAAACTTGTACATGGAGAGAATTCAAGGAGTTATTTAGTGCCGAGTATGCTCCGGCTGAAGAGGTGGACAAAATTCAAGAGAAATTCCAATCTCTCACTCAAACTAACGAGACGGTAAATGAGTTGTGGAGGATGTTTAATGACATGATTCCTTATTGTCCTGAATATCTTGGGAATGACAAGCTTAAGGTGGACAAGTTTCCAAGGATGCTCAAGGATGACATTCGTGAAGTGATTTCACCATTCAAATGTACCACGTTGGAGGATCTTTTGAGTAGGGCTAGGGTGAGGGAAGCGGATTTACTTAGGAGAAAAGAGAAGGAGGCGAAAGAACCAAAAAGGAAGCTAGAGTTTGCGGATAAGGACGGAAAGAAAGCTAGATTTGACCATGGCAAGAAAAGTACGGGAGGCAAAACTAAAGTAGCATGTTCTAAGTGTGGCAAGTTTCATCTTGGGGAGTGTAGGCGTAATACGCCGGGTTGTTACAAATGTGGAGCCTTAGATCATCAAAGCAAAGATTGTACTAAGCCGATGATAGTATGCTATGGGTGTAATGGGATAGGGCATAGGTTGAGGGATTGCCCGAAAACAAAGGCGATTGAAGCAAAGCCTTTGAGAACCGTCAAGCAAGAGAAAGTGGAGATTCCAAAACCGACCGCTCGAGTCTATCAAATGGGTGTCGAAGAAGCCAAATCGGGGACCGATGTCATCACAGGTATTCATCTTGTAAATTCCATACCCGCTCGGGTTTTGTATGATTCGGGTGCTAGTGTTTCTTTCGTGTCGTATGATTTTAGCAAGCAAATAACTTCCCCATTAGCTAAACTTTCTATACCCCTAGAAGTTGAAATAGCCGATAGTAGAATCGTTGTTGTGTCTAATGTATATCGAGACGTAGAGATAGAGATCGATGAAAGTGTCTTTAAGATCGACTTAATTCCCATTATGCTCGGGGAATTTGACATCATTATCGGTATGGATTGGCTTGATAAATATAACGCGGCTATTCTTTGTAGTCAAAAGATTATTAGAGTTGTGAATCCTACCGGTCGTGAAATGATTATTTATGGGGATAAAAGAAAAGGTGAACTAAAGTTGTGTACCGTGATGAAGGCTAGGAGATATTTATCACGTGGGTGTTATGCCTTTATGGCTCACGTGGTAGATACAAGCTTTGAGAAGAAAAGTATCGATGATGTTCCGGTTGTGAATGAATTTTGTGATGTTTTTCCGGAAGACTTGCCGGGTATTCCACCTGAAAGGCAAGTCGAATTTCGTATTGATCTTGTTCCGGGTGCTACTCCTATTGCTAAAACTCCCTATCGCCTAGCTCCGTCCGAAATGAAAGAATTGATGAGTCAACTTCAAGAATTGCTTGATAAGGGTTTCATTCGTCCTAGTAGTTCGCCATGGGGAGCACCAATCTTGTTCGTTAAAAAGAAGGATGGTAGTATGAGGATGTGCATTGACTACCGGGAGTTAAATAAAGTCACGGTGAAAAATGTGTATCCGTTACCAAGAATCGATGACCTCTTTGATCAACTTCAAGGTACGCGGTGGTTTTCCAAGATCGATCTCCGTTCGGGTTATCATCAATTGAAAGTTCGAGAAGAAGACATTCCTAAGACGGCCTTTAGAACCCGATATGGACACTATGAGTTTACGGTTATGCCATTTGGTCTTACGAACGCACCTGCGATTTTCATGGATCTCATGAACCGTGTATGTAGACCGATGTTGGATAAATTCGTTATAGTGTTCATTGATGATATACTTATCTACTCTAAGAGCAAAGAAGAGCATGAACTTCATCTTCGAGAAATTCTTGGAACTTTAAGAAGAGAAAGATTGTATGCTAAATTCTCAAAATGTGAATTTTGGTTGCAAGAAGTTCAGTTCCTTGGTCATGTTATTAATGCCGATGGTATCAAAGTCGATCCTTCAAAAGTAGAAGCCGTAATGAAATGGCATGCACCAAGTAATGTTGGTGAAATTTGAAGTTTTCTTGGTCTTGCGGGATATTATAGGAGGTTTATTCAAGATTTCTCCAAAATTTCATCGTCTTTAACAAAACTTACTAAGAAGAATGCTACCTTCGAGTGGGGAGAAGAACAAGACAAAGCCTTTTGTACTCTACGGAGGAAATTGTGTGAAGCACCGGTTCTAGTATTTGCGGAGGGGACCGAAGATATGGTGGTTTATAGCGATGCGTCTTATTCCGGTCTAGGATGTGTCCTTATGCAAAGGGGGAAAGTGATCGCTTACGCCTCAAGACAACTAAAGAAGCATGAAGAAAATTATGCGACCCACGATCTTGAGTTTGCGGCTGTGGTTTTTGCTTTAAAACTTTGGAGGCATTATTTGTATGGTGTCAAGTTTGTAATTTATACTGACCATCGAAGCCTTCAATATTTCCTTGATAAGAAAGATCCCAACATGAGACAACGAAGGTGGTTAGATTTGTTGAAGGATTATGATTGCGAAATTCGCTACCACCCGGGTAAAGCGAATGTGGTGGCGGATGCGTTGAGCCGAAAGGATCAAAATGAGGTTACTAATATTCATTCCTTGAGAATGGTTGTCACCACCGACCTTTTTGATAAGATCAAGTTAGCTCAAGAGGAGGCATTGAAAGAAGAAAATAGGGAAGGTGAACGTATCACTTCCTACATTCCGCGTCTCGAAGAAGATAGTCGAGGAATCAAGACTTGGTATGGAAGGGTTTATATCCCTTTTCGTAGCAACATCAAAGAATTGATTCTAGAGGAAGCACACAAGTCGAAATACTCTATTCATCCGGGAGCTACAAAAATGTACCGCGATTTGAAGAAGAACTATTGGTGGCCGGGTATGAAGAGAGATTGTGTAAAATACGTTGAGAAGTGTTTGACTTGTTTAAAGGTTAAAGCCGAGCATCAAAAACCGTATGGAAAAGTTCAACCTTTGGATATTCTGGTTTGGAAATGGGAAAAGATCACGATGGATTTCATTACGAAATTGCCAAGGACGAAAAAGAAGAATGATACGATTTGGGTCATAATAGATCGCCTAACCAAGAGTGCTCATTTTATTCCAATTCGAGAAAATATGCCCGTTCATAAGCTAGCAAAGATTTACGTTAGCGAGATAATCGCACGTCATGGGGTGCCTATTTCTATAGTCTCCGACAGAGACGGGCATTTCACCTCAAACTTTTGGCAAGATTTCCAAGAAGAGTTGGGTACGAAACTTCATATGAACACGGCCTTTCATCCTCAAACCGATGGGCAAAGTGAGAGGACGATTCAAACTTTGGAGGATATGTTACGAGCTTGCGTAATCGATTTTGGAGGAAATTGGGACGATCATTTACCGTTAGTCGAATTCGCCTATAATAATAGTTACCATGCAAGCATTGATATGCCGCCCTATGAAATGCTTTATGGTAGGAGGTGTAGGACACCCGTGTGTTGCGAAGAAGTCGGAAGGAGGGAATTGGCGAGCACGGATGTAGTATTGGCTACAACGGAAAAGATAGAGACGATTCGTGCAAGACTTAAGGCGGCACAAGATAGGTGGAAAAGTTATGCCGATAATCGAAGGAGACCAATCGAATTCGAAGTGGGGGATTTGGTTATGTTAAAGGTTTCCCCGTGGAAAGGCGTTTTTAGGTTCAGAAACAAAGGGAAACTTAGTCCTCGGTTTATAGGACCTTTCAAAATCTTGAAGCGAGTGGGCGAAGTAGCATATGTGTTAGAATTACCCGAAGAAATGAAGGGTATTCACAATACCTTTCACGTGTCATACTTGAGAAAATGTTTGGCGGACGAAGCGAATGTAGTCACTTTAGACGACATTGAAATTGATCCGGAGTTGCTTTCGCAAGAGGATGAACCGGAAGCTATACTAGGAAGAAAAGCGAGGCAACTGAGGAATAAGGAGATCCCGTTGGTAAAAGTGCAATGGAGACATCGTAAGGGTACAAGCATTAGGTGGGAGACGGAAGCAAAAATGAGGAACAAGTATCCCCATTTATTTCAAGAGTAGAGTTCGGGGACGAACTCTCATTTTAAGGAGGGGAGAATTGTTACACCCGTACCCTGTCAAGGTACCATTAATATAAGTATTATGTTATATAAATGTGTTAGGGATATTTTATAACTTAAGGTGTGGTTAAATAAGAAGTATAGAACTTAAAGGGCTATTATTGCCAAGAGGCCAAAGATGCAACTAACTCCATATTAAATAACTAGTTAGAATTGTCTGGAAATTTTTAGAAAACACTTGGTGGTTCGACATATAGAAGAGAAATAGGAGGGAAAGCTAAAGTTATCATCTTGTCTCAATTTCACATCAAGAAGTGATCAAGAAGCTTTAAGGAAACTTTAATTGTGTTCTTTACAACAAGTAAGTAACTTTCCCCAATTGTGAAAATTAGGGTTCATATGGTGGGTTTTGATGATTATAGTGAAAAGTGGTGAAATGATGATCTCCTTAGTTAGATAGTGGCTAATTGTAGTTAATCTTGTGATAGGGAGTAATTATAGAAGCCCATTCAAAGTTAAGTAGGAAGCTAGTAGGAGTTGAGGTAAGTATATGAGTATAATCTTTGTAATGTTATGTTATTAATGTTATGGTTGTGTTAATGTGATGTTTATGGAGCTTGTAAAGATGTGTTAGCTTGGATCCAATGCTAGACTTGAAATGTTATATGTTAATTTTACTTACTTGGTTAAGGTAAGTAATAATCCCACTTTATGCTCCTTGTTAATGCTATGATTGGTGGTAATCGCCAATCTCGTGTAAATGTAATGTTGATTATATCTTATATACTTACTAAGCGTTTTCGCTTACGTTTGAAGTTAATGTCATCTTCGTAGGTTCTAGCGGTGGAAGTAAAGGTAAGGATTTGGCGTAGTGGTAGCTTGGGAGTAAGTAGGAAGGTAAATAGAAGCTAGTTTAGAAGATCGGATCTCTTTTGGACCAAGCGTATTGAAGTTGGAAGCCCCAAGTGTTCTTTTGGTGTCGTGGGTACACTTCTTTTATATGGTCATTTTGTTAGTTTTCCGGTCTTGTTGATGCGTGCGATGTGTCGTTGCGGTTTAGCAGTTTTAATGCCTACTCAAGTTTTAAATTTATATTTAGCCGACTTATCAATAACACACACACTTAACGAGCAGTGTACCCGGTCAGTATGAATATAATGGTAAGTAGAGTGTCGATCACTAAGAGTGGAACGTATTATCTCGTTATTCTAATCAGTATTTTAATATCCTAACGCAAGGGGGTTTCAGCCTGAGAGACTGGCACGGTTTGTTTGCAATTAAATAATAAAATAAACCAATAGGCACGAATCAGCAAGTAGCACACACGTACACAGATAAATACTCGAGACAATAAGAGGGCTGTCTTTATGATTAAGTAGATTGTCACTTGTTTTATTGATAGCTTTATATGAAGTGTATGTAGTTAACCCTTTCTCGTTGGTCCTAATCTTATCGGCGAGTAAACCCTTAATGATTACTTATGTCTAAAAGTTATTCCTAAGTGATCAATTTAGTAATAACCGTGGGAGCCACATTATGTCCCGCAGTCAAATGCCCGCAAGCCACTAATAAACACAGAGGTTATCAATGCACTAATAAGTAGTAACCAAAGACATCAACATATAAACTTTAATTGATGGGAAAGCAAGTATTAAAGGGAGTGCAATCTTTCGTTGTCACATTACACAAGCCACCAATCCTGATGAATTAAAGTTTGCTAACACAATAAAACAAAACTACTTAATGAATTAAACACATGCAACACCTTCTTACAGCTCTTGTATCTTCGATTTGGGTGTGTCTTGTGCTGCCTCCTTGACTGAATTCGTCCTTTTGTTCTTCTGTTCGAACTTAGGTTATAATGTTCGGAACTTGTAATTCGTCTGGTCTACGGGGTATTTATAGTTTCTGTCTGAGGGAAGATGCGGCGCATCTACTAAGTAGATGCGGCGCATGTACTTAACTTCGCGTGGGGTCCAAGATTATAATATTCAGGAATATTCGTACACCGCCAGAAGATGCGGCGTAACTCCATGATTAGATGCGGCGCATGTCCTCTTGTATCTTGGATCGTATCTGGTGATATCTTGATAGAGATGCGGCGCATGTCGAGAGTGAGATGCGGCGCATCTGGAGCAGAATTGACTTGATCTTGTCCATGTCGGTAGACTTTCACTTTATGCACGTTTTGCTCCATAATTAGTCCAAAATCGCCAAGTTTCACCAAATGCTTGTTTTTACCTGAGAATTACAAAAGTAAACGATTAAGTATCAATCCTCATACATAATATAGTAAAACAAGTCAAATTAATAGGATAAATGATAGTAATAAAATGTACTTATTTGAGTTCATCAAATATCCCCCCACTTAAACTTTACTTGTCCCCAAGTAAACCTTAGAATTTCTTTTATGAAAATGTATCCTAAAAGATGTTAGGATTTATTTTTATATTTAAGCATGTATTCGTTTATTTCATAATCACACAACTAAACACTTTAACGAATTAGAAGCATAATAAAATAAGTCAATAAAATCAAATCTAATCGTTTAACTGTCCAGTCGTGACGAATATTCTATTATAAGCTTGGCAAGTATACACATCTCCTCCACTAAAGCTAAGGAATAACAAGTCTAAAGCGGTAAAAAGGGTTTTTAGGCTTAAGGGTTAATTATTCTTAATCACTATCGATCTCAAATTCCAGAAAAGGCGACAAAATCACAAATACATGATCGAATCCACGAACACGATACTTGCAATTGCTCAAATCCTTAACTCGAATAGGCTAAAGATAGGTCCAAACTTCACCAATAATAATATATCAAAAAGGGCGACAAAATCATAAATACATAGCCGAATCCACGACTACGATACTTAAGATTGCTCAAATCCCTAATCTCAATAAATCAAAGGTTCGGTTGGATAAAGAATAATATAGGGTATGGATAACATTTGGGATATAAATTGGTGTAAAATGAAAAATAAACAAAACAAATAAATTAAAATCCTAAGTGTGGTTAATCACTATCCCAACCATCCCATGAATAAGACTCATATCATCGAATAACTCACGCTTTAACACTTGAAACACACGCTTTAGGTAGACACGAATTATACTCAACAAGATCTTAATCAAAGAATAAACCTTAATTGGCGTTCCCATAACTGCCAATTCCCATTCAATCCATAGATATAGTACAACAAATAGTGGTGATATCGACCACTTAAATAACTTTACATAAGTCGGTAATAGTGAAAGTAGTAAACACACGAAAAATAAACTCAAAGATATACAATATTTACTTTCACTCCAATTGCATTGTGCAATTTCCCGACCTAACCATAGATAATGAATTACGCACGCGAACACAGGTAATGTAAGGAAACACACTTTGCCTATAGCAATTAACCAACCACGGATTCTAATCTACAGGGTAGGCTAAGGTGTAAGGGTGTAACGAAACATTTTAAACATAGGTGTAAGAAACGAAAGGAATGGCTCTGAGTGTTTTTCTAGGGGTATCTTACTCTAAAAATGAGAGTAACAAAAGGTTTATACGGGGGTTAACTAACCAGTGTAGTTAGTTAATAACACATAACATATAATAGGCTATTTGGGTGTAATCCTAGAATTTTACCAATTTAGACAAGTCATTCCAATTATATAAATAATACTCATTATGGTGGTCTCGAATAGTATACAAGCCAAGTTCTAAAGTTTACAAGTCACCGGCACACTCATAGATTTGTGAATTTTGAAAAATCACAATTTTTGAAAATAACGTCATGTGTGCAGTTATGCAACTTAGATCTTAAACAAAAACATGCTAAAAAAAATTTTAAGTTTGATATATTAAGCACATTTTAAGCATAATTTTTGAAAAAGTTTAGGACAAGTAATTGTTAAGTGTTCTAATTCTCCAATCCCCCCACTTAAGTTAAACAACGTCCTCGTTGTTTGTATAAAAGGTTAAAAACTGGAAAATAAAAGAATTAGAACAGAAAAACTCCCCTGAGATTTGCTCGGTATGATCCTCCATTTGTGTAAGAGCAAAAATCATCTTTCTTGTGGATTAGAACGTTAAAGCTTCATACTTGATGTATCCACAGGAAATCCAGGAAACTATAATACCACCAACACTTTAAAACACACCTAAGATAAGAAAGGTTCAAGCTTGCATAATACATTAGTAGTTAGGAAAAATAAAACTTAAAAATTAAAACTGAAAATCATCAGGTCAGTCGATGCGCCGTATCTTATTGAAGAAGATACGCCGTATCGAGCCTGGAATTAATACGGATCAGAATAAAGATGCGCCGCATCCTTAACCAGGGATGCGCCGCATTAAAATAAACTGAAAAATAGTTTTAAAGTCGAAAATAAAAATGCAGAAAAATAAAATAAGATATGACCATTGCAGGAGATGCGTCGCATCTCAGAATTGAGATGCGCCGTATCCTCATGCGGCCTGGACTGACTCGACACAGAAAATAGAATAATAAAAATTCTCCGGGTTGTCTCCCGGTAAGCACTTGTCTTTATTCCAGAGTCTTCAAGTTAGACTCACGTTCAGCTCTTTAATATCGATCATTGATTCCTACATTGCCACGTAGGATCCATTTAGCAACTAATTCGTCACGTATATATTCAGGTCCCAAGTTCAAAACTCCTTTATAGAATCCTTCCATCATCTGATACGGGTATTCAATCCCTCTTTTCATGTCATCATTACTAATAAAAAGGAACGGAGAGAATTTGTAGCAGACCCTATTAGTAGCATGTTTAAATCCAGGGTGAGTTCGGGGCATCATATAAGTGATAACGTCGCTTCCACATTGAAAGGTGATATTTCCTTCAAATCGCTTTGCATTAATAGTGATCTCCCTACAGAATGGTTTTCCAACAATCACGTCGCCCATACTGCTGTCACGATAGGCATTCATGTCTTCAACAACGGCGAACTCAGTTACAATAGTAAAGCGTCCCACGAATATCGGGACATTAATGAAGGCACCAACTACATTCTTTCCCTTACACTCTACTTTATTTCTCATAATAGAATTGTAAAAGCTTCTTGACATAACATTGATTGGCAAAATAGGAAAGAAATTGGCGTCAATACATCTGTATCCAATCATGCATGGGAATTGCAAATTGTAAGCACAATTGGCGTGGATCCTTCTACCATAATCCCAAGAACCATCATATCCCTCAAATTCATCGTAATTCCTAGTATTAATAACGTTGACTTTTGGACTATCCACAATTTCTCCTTCTTCTAACTCAGATTCAGCATCATCCATGACCAGGTCATTGGGTTCCAACGGTCCATTAAGGTCATTAAGTTCAATGTAGTCCCCATCGTAACGTTCGAGTGATTTATCATGCACTAATACTTCATTCATAAAATTGGCTTCGAAGTCGAAGTCAATCAGTTCTCCGTATCCTTCCATTTTTCTTCTGAAATAATCACGAAAGCATCAGTAGGATTTGCTCGCAAGAAGAAAAATTAACGAATTTAGAAACGGATATGAAAATAAAAATATCTGATGTCTGCAGACGATGCGCCGTATCCAAAGAGTTGGATACGCCGTATCTTAATACGTTAAAATTAAATCAGACTTTATTCAGAAAATAGATACGCCGCTTTAGAATTTAAGAATGCGCCGTATCGAATTAATTAATCAAAAATCAGCTTATCTAATTAAAATTAAATGCGTCGTATTAACGAAAGTTAATGCGCCGTATTTTCGTTACGTTTAAAAATAAAAGATTTTTGATTCAGTAAGATGCGCCGTATCGACAGAGATCGATACGCCGTACCTGTTTAATAATTCGCAAACTGTTTTTAATTAAAATAATAGATACGCCGTATCTGCGAAAGCAGATGCGTCGTATGGCGTTAACGTTTAGAAAATTTTTTTTTATCAAAAACAGATACGCCGTATCTGCAAAAGCAGATGCGTCGTATTACTTTATCGCTTAGAAAAATTTTCTTATTAAAAACAGATACGCCGTATCTTGGGGAAAAGATGCGTCGTATCGAATTAATTAAACGCGTCGTATTTAAAAAAAATTAAACGCAATACGCCGTATCTGAGAGATCAGATGCGCCGTATCGTTTGATTTAGCACAGTACAACGATAGCAGAACAGAAAAATACGAAAAATAAAAACAAAAAAAAAAAAAAAAAAAAAAAAAAAGAAAAAAAAAAAAAAATTAAACACACAAACAAAAATAAACACACAAAAATAAAAGAAGACAATTAACACACAATACAACAAATATGCAAAATAGTACAATGATGCAATTAATCTAATAAAAAGAAAAACCTAATTAAAATACTAATCAAATTAACAGATAATAACAATTCACTCCCCGGCAGCGGCGCCAAAAACTTGATGCGTGCGATGTGTCGTTGCGGTTTAGCAGTTTTAATGCCTACTCAAGTTTTAAATTTATATTTAGCCGACTTATCAATAACACACACACTTAACGAGCAGTGTACCCGGTCAGTATGAATATAATGGTAAGTAGAGTGTCGATCACTAAGAGTGGAACGTATTATCTCGTTATTCTAATCAGTATTTTAATATCCTAACGCAAGGGGGTTTCAGCCTGAGAGACTGGCACGGTTTGTTTGCAATTAAATAATAAAATAAACCAATAGGCACGAATCAGCAAGTAGCACACACGTACACAGATAAATACTCGAGACAATAAGAGGGCTGTCCTTATGATTAAGTAGATTGTCACTTGTTTTATTGATAGCTTTATATGAAGTGTATGTAGTTAACCCTTTCTCGTTGGTCCTAATCTTATCGGCGAGTAAACCCTTAATGATTACTTATGTCTAAAAGTTATTCCTAAGTGATCAATTTAGTAATAACCGTGGGAGCCACATTATGTCCCGCAGTCAAATGCCCGCAAGCCACTAATAAACACAGAGGTTATCAATGCACTAATAAGTAGTAACCAAAGACATCAACATATAAACTTTAATTGATGGGAAAGCAAGTATTAAAGGGAGTGCAATCTTTCGTTGTCACATTACACAAGCCACCAATCCTGATGAATTAAAGTTTGCTAACACAATAAAACAAAACTACTTAATGAATTAAACACATGCAGCACCTTCTTACAGCTCTTGTATCTTCGATTTGGGTGTGTCTTGTGCTGCCTCCTTGACTGAATTCGTCCTTTTGTTCTTCTGTTCGAACTTAGGTTATAATGTTCGGAACTTGTAATTCGTCTGGTCTACGGGGTATTTATAGTTTCTGTCTGAGGGAAGATGCGGCGCATCTACTAAGTAGATGCGGCGCATGTACTTAACTTCGCGTGGGGTCCAAGATTATAATATTCAGGAATATTCGTACACCGCCAGAAGATGCGGCGTAACTCCATGATTAGATGCGGCGCATGTCCTCTTGTATCTTGGATCGTATCTGGTGATATCTTGATAGAGATGCGGCGCATGTCGAGAGTGAGATGCGGCGCATCTGGAGCAGAATTGACTTGATCTTGTCCATGTCGGTAGACTTTCACTTTATGCACGTTTTGCTCCATAATTAGTCCAAAATCGCCAAGTTTCACCAAATGCTTGTTTTTACCTGAGAATTACAAAAGTAAACGATTAAGTATCAATCCTCATACATAATATAGTAAAACAAGTCAAATTAATAGGATAAATGATAGTAATAAAATGTACTTATTTGAGTTCATCACTTGTCATGATGTCTAAATTATGGGTCAATTAAGTGTGTAAGTCATGAAGTTTCTATTGTGCATATTGCTAGTTTAAGTACTCATTAAGGGACGTTTGGTACGAACATGATTCTACCCATTTTGGAAAGTTAACGGGTCATGTATGCATGGAACGCCTTGGATATGCTAATATAATGGTTATGGTCAAGTTATTTGTTAATTGGTAGTGGTATAAAGGGTTTTGTAGTGTAATGGGTATTTTCGGGTATTATGCATAACCCGTCCGATTTTGAGATACTATTTCGGTTAGTCAAACGGGTGATGTTTTTGTGTGAAATTAAACTTACGGACATACTAAAGGTTTCTGGAAAGTTTCGTTAAGTTTCGAGTCCGGGAGGTCGGGTTTCCAGCCGGGGCTGTTGACATTGCATTTTTGAGACAGTAGGGTCTGTCCAGAATTCTGTGGTGCAGGGCTGATACGGCGCATCTCCTATTAGATACGGCGTATCAAGTGTTGCGGCGTATCTCCTGTGGGGATGCGGCGCAACGTAGCCATTATCTTGTAAATTTCGGTCTCAGTGGGTCGATGCGGCGTATCTAATTCCATAGATGCGGCGTATCTTAGTATAGAACAATACGGCGTATCACTTTATATTGTTACGGCGCATTGTCTCTCAGACAGTGATGCGGCGTATCCCTAACAATGGATGCGGCGTATTTTGGTCTCAGAAGGTTTGTCTGTTTGTTCTATAAAGGTTGTGTGAAAGGTTTTGAAGGGTCTTTGTGTAGGTGTTCTTACAAGTGTGTTTAAAATGTTAAAAGTCATATATGTCATGCTCATTTCATGAAGAATATTCATGAGTTCAAGGTAGTCAATCGTTTCCGCGTTCAAAGTTCAAAATTTTTGGTCAAACCGGGCACGGGGCATTACAAAGAAGGAGAATTTTTTTTTTTTTTTTTTTTTTTTGCGTCTGCATATCAACTATCGTAAACCTAACCATAATTTTAACCGTAATCACTTTTCAATTCTACGTGTCACTGATTAAATTGTTCTACCTTGAAACCCTGTATCAGACAACCTCATTTAATGTTTGAAGGACTGAAGAAGCAACCGTGAGAACTCCTAAGATGGGAGATGACTAACTGAGAGCAACTTCCGTAAAGTATTTCAGTTTTATTAGTAAAGATGGGTGATGTGAATTAGATATGAAGTTTTCCCTGAAACGATTCATGAAAACTGTTTTCTTACTCATTGTGACCATTGTGAGTCTTAAATAATGCCAATAGTATTGGGTAATAAGAATCATGTTTGCACGAGTAATTGGACAATTGTCATAGTATGACAACATGTTTGTGCTCTGAGACGAACGAGGAACATGTAGACCATTTTCGTATTAAGAATGACCCTTTGTTCTGGACGAGTAAATTGCTTGGCTTTCAGAGATTGTAGCAGACAATACTACCAGGCATCCGGTGACGACAGCAATCAGAGTTGGCGAATTTCGAATTGTGCTAGGAGACCTGTCAAAGACACACAGCCTTACTTCTCTATTCATTTTAGTTGTACTAAGATGAATTGAGAGTAGAAGCAGGCTCGTGAATGGGTAATACACAGCGACTAGGTCAGAGATTCATGTTACCACACCACAGTTCCAAGAAGAAGTGCCGAAGGCTTGAGGGATCAGACTCAAGTTATAAATCCTTTTCACCCGATGATCATATGGACATACATAGACAGACTGCCTGGAATCGAGAGAGATTTAAGAGCATGTATTGAATGGATGACGTAGTTCACTTTCGTTTGACCTATTTAAATTTCGGTTACCTGATGATAAAATCCTTTGAATGGTATAGGTTCTCTATTAGTAATTCTGCTTTGTGTTCATTCCGCGTATGTAGGACGATGGCTTCGATATGTCAAATTTGACGAATGATGGATGACCTGATGCTTTTGATGATGTGCCCAAATTCTGATAAACATTCTAGATCGGTTCCGTTAACTCCTTCGAGTGATTCGTTCTCCTCTTAGTTAAGGTATTTGATTTTTGTAACCTCTGAGACCGTAGGAAGACTAGGTGGATTAAGATAAGTTGTTCTGTTCACGACTTGAGATAAAGTATGACCATCATGAGGGCATATTTATATGATGCCAGTATTATGACGTCTGGCTGATGCGTGGTTTTGCGACCTTACAACAGGTTTTACCTCTCGAGGGATCTCAAGAGGCTTGCAATCCCCACCAGGCAGTGTACCTGACCGATGTAGTATAGTGAAGTGGCAAGTACCGGGGGATTGATCATTCTCTAGGGGAATAGTGTCGATAGGATTGAAAAACTATTCTAATAGGTCTAAGGGTGAGGGAAGATTCTTTTTGTATTTTTATATTTTTATGAAAGCAAGTAAAATCTCGGGTTTGAAGGAGTGGGCGGAATTAGTTGCTAGTCAACTAACCCAAGTGACTACAAATGCAAATAAAATAAAATAACTGAAAATGAAAAGGTGGTGGAACTTATATGGAGAGAAATGTGTTTACTTAGATTTCTTTACTCCCTAACTATCTTTTACCGGTTGATTATTGCGTATTAATTGCGTGGATGACGGGTGTATTCCTTAATACCAATCGTGGGTTGGCGTACGTACTTCCCCAACTCTACAAGCTCCTACTTCACTCCTATGTCGAGCCGGCTAAGAAGCTCCTAACATGGGATCACTAGAATTCGCTCATGCATTAAATACAACCATAATAACCTTAGTACGCATTGGTTCATGTTTCTTAAGACGTTCAAGCAAGTTACCGTATAGGAGGTTAGCCAGTTTTCTTAAGCCTAACATCGATAAACAATCATCCAATACAATTAATAACACACTAATAACCAATAATCAATAGTTAGGTTTCATTAGATCTAAGCAAACACAAGATAAATCTAGCCTAGCATGTTAATTAAAAGACAAGAACAAGATATAATCAAACAACACATAGACATATTGATTGATTAAGTGATTACTTATCTTCAATTAAACATGGGAGATCCAAGGGTATAAAACCCTTAAAAATGGCAGAAATTCGTCTTAGGGTTTCTCCTCACAAAGTTGCACACAATGAATAAAAATTGCAAAACTATATATAGAATTTAGTGGCTGACGGCGTCACGTTATAGATCTTGACGCCGTCACCTCGCCGTGGCTAGGGTTCCCGGATGGTCTTCCTGACGCCGTCCCTCTTTAATCCTCCAAAATCCGCTCTGGCCTATCAAGGGTTGACGCCGTCAGAATAGTGCTTGACGCCGTCTCTCTTTAACTTAAACCGTGATGGCCTTGATCACCTTAAAGGGTGACGCCGTCAGACTTTCCATTGTAAAACTCTCTGGCGCGTCACGTGTATTTTTCATATCCACCTCTTTTGCCAAGCCATGACGCCGTCAGGAGCAATCCTTGACGCCGTCAAGTGTACTTTTCCAGCAGCTTTGGAGACTTTGTCGTTTTCTTCACTTTTATGCTCCAAAAACGTCCAAAATGCTTCCTTTTCCAGATTTCTTCTCCAAAGTACCTAAAATGACAAAAGGAACGATTTAGGGCAATATTTGATCAAATAAATACGATTTAGGGCTTAAATGACCCCCTAAAAGCGGTACACTTTTCGCTTCATCAAATACCCTTACACTTGAGATTTGCTTGTCCTCAAGCAAACGCGCTTTTATTCTAATCAAAATACAAGTTAGGGGTCATTTAATGCTAATATAAAAGTAATTACAACAAATAGTCGTTCCACTTTAATCATAATAAGCACGGAGATTACCAACTAGCACCTCACAAGTAGTGTTTAGATATTCACATCTCTCAGGTGTCATCAAAGTATATCTCATAAATGAAAACGGATAATATCTCTCACTACCTGTCATAGCAAATAGATTACCATAGGCTTGGGAAAGGATCAAAAACCTTCTCCACTAGGCGTAAGCACCTAAGATAAACTATCAAAGAGGGCTTTTAAACGGGTTATAACGTGAGGTGTAGGGATATGATAAACACGGATTTGTTGGATAAAGGATATTTTACTGGTGGCGAGTTAAAGATCTTGATTAATTACATGTACAATATGGCGTTGCTAAGCCAAGACTAGACCCGACTTAAGCTAATGAAAGAAATAACAAAAACATAAAATAAACATAAAATGAAACGGGATGGTAGTCCGTATGTTTTTTTTCTCATTTTTTTTGTATTTTTCTTGATTTTTTCGATTTTTTTTCTTTTTTTGTTTTTTTTGTTTTTTTTTTGTTTTTTTTTTTCAAACACTCTTGCCCTACCATCCAAAATAATACATCATAGGGGCGTTGCATTCCCCTTACACTTGAACTTTTACATAACTTTACAAATAACTATTCTAATGACTCGAATTAAGATAATCGAAACACTTGGAGTACTTTTAAAATATTTAGCACATATGGGGGTAATAATGTTGTTCTTCCCCATTACTCCATTACACTAGTACTTTACCCATGAGTCCCAATCGTCCCAAAACAATATGTACAAGGATATGACTCGACTTAGCAACCATGTAATCAATTAGATAATTAACTAAGGGTTTAAACAAATGTTGTCACAATAATGCACTAAAAATGAGTGCATACAAGGTAGGCTAAGGCGATTTGGGTGTACATTTAAGTGGGGTGTAACAAATTCTTCCTTTAAGTAAAATGCTTAAAGTTAGAAACGAAAAGATAGGCTCTGAGGGGTGTACTAGGGGTATCGTGTACTAAAAATGAGTACAACGCAAAGGGTGTGGGAAAATTACTTGACCAATGTAGCCAACGTAATTATAACAAAAACACAGGTGTAAAACAATGGGTTAATCCTAATGCCTCTTATCATGTAGTAAATCTAACTACACGAATGTATTCTCACTTGTGGCCTTGGAATGGTCCTAACGCAAGTTCTAGAATCTAAGTGCTACCGGTACACACATCATAGCATAAATGCTTTTCCTACCAATTCTAGGGGCGAACCTCACATATTTGGGGTGGAAATTTTTTTTAGTGGTACGGTTTTGTGCTAGTCATATAACTCCTATCCATGAGACGCTCATTAAGACCAAAGTTTCACTCCTAAATGTTGTAAAAAATTTTAAATTTGGCACTAAAATTGCCCTAACAGGTATTTATCTCAGTTTTATTACACATCTACCATCAAATAAACAAAAATCAAGCGTAATAGCATTCTCTAAAGTATCGTACTTTACCCCCCCCCCCCTTACACTTAAGATGAACATTGTCCCCAATGTTCAAATAACAAGATGTAAAAGTAATAAGGTAAAAGAATGAAATCAAATACTCCCCTGATTCGTTTGGTGGATAAAGAGGTAACATGGTTAGATCTTCTTCCAAGAGAAAGTAAGAAGCTTCAAGACTAAGGCATCGCCAAAAGCTAGATTCCACGTACATCTCCTTGTCCAAAATAACCTGTTAAACCTGAGAAAACAAACACGAAAACCTGCATAACATCGGCGGGATAAATCTATATAAGGATATAATGCTTGTGGAATGATTATTTTGCAGATTCCTGGAGTTTATAAGTTAGAGATTTAATAAAAACTTTTTATGAAAACAAAACTTTCAAAAATTTCAGAAAATTAAAACCTGACGCCGTCAGGTTGTAAGGCCTGACGCCATCAGAAATGATCTGACAGAATTCTCATGTTAAGTTTCCGGAAAATTTCTGGAAAAACCTATACCTTACTTCCTGGAATTCTTGCAAAACATCATTATGACTCGATAAAAGCATTTGACTCAAACAAATACTAATATGTATGTTAATTTAATATTATTACGATTCATGTTCATTTGTTCTAATAAACTGATTTGGATTTCCCTTACACTTATCTTTTGCAAAATACCTTTATATGTAGTTAAGACGAAGTTAAAAACAAGATAAAGCATTTTCACAATTTACTTTTGAACATGAATCAATAATAATAAAAATTAAACACACATACGGAAGCAAATAAAATCAAACAAACAAATAAATAAACACACAAAGCAAATAAAGCTTGGGTTGCCTCCCAAGAAGCGCTTTTCTTTATTAACGAGTCTTGTAGCTAGACTCAAAGTCACGTACATTACGTGACTCCATCATTGGTCACGGTTCCTAGGCCATTCTCATTTCCGGTTTTATATTCCGGTCCTAATTTCAAACAATCCTTGTAGAAACCGGATATCCTTTCCATAACATAGTCTACTCCTTTATTTCTATCCTCATCATTCCTATAGTAGACCGCTTGCTTAAGCTCCTTCTCAACATTTGACAAGTGTTGGAATTGTTCTATCTTATATGGCATTTGGTAGTTTACCTCATCGGTCTCATCCTTAAATCTAACTATTCTAGAGACCTCAACAAATGGTTTTCCAAAAACTACTTGAGTTAAGGATGCATCGACTATTGGGCGGATATCTTCTACAATTACAAAGTCGGTGACATAGGTGAAGTTTCCTACATAAACCGGTAATCCCTTAACTCTTCCCGTGAAGTTACTCATCCAACCCTTATCAGGGAACATCCTATACCCAAGTTGATTTTTCATTATCAAGTTGTAGTGGGCTCTAGTCATGATGTTTATGGGCGATCTAAGGTCGATGTAAGCTTTCCACACATGCAAATGTCCGATGTTGCATGGTATGTTGAGATTAGAAGGATCGCCTATTTTTATAATTGGTCTACCTAGGAAGTATGGTGTCTCGGGGTCATCGAATAAGTTTGTATGATATGCGCGCTCTTCCTTAGTGGGTAGCCTATTGAAGTAGTCCTCATCATCATCTACTTCTTCAATCTCACTTTTCCTAACTTCTTTATCAACCTCGACTTTCTTAACCTCATCCTCAGGTTCACTATTATCCTCATTCCTATCAATTGGTTTAATAGTGACAATGTTGACGAAGTGGACATGTTTGGATGAAGAGGGGTCTTTTACTTGGGGTCCGCTATTTGTGTTCCTAGCGTCCTTATGTGGAGGTGATAGCACTTGGTTATTGAGAGCTTTCAATAAGTTGTCAATTTTATTGGTCATCTCCGTTTGTTGTTGATTGAATTCGGATTCGAATCTAGCTATCCGAGCTTCTTGAGATGCCATAAATTTGGACATCAATCCTTCAAGATTATTGGTACTACCATAATTGTTGGAAGGATTGTTATTGAAAGTACGGTTTGGGGATGAACCGCTTGATTGGAACCGATTAGGTGGGTTGGAAGAATTGGTTTGTTGTGCGTATTGGTTTTGTTTCCACCTAAGGTTTGGGTGATTTTTCCATGAGGGGTTGTATGAATCACCGTAGGGGTTTGGCTCGGGTTTGAAAGTGTACCACTTGTCTCCCGCTCCGTCGGTACGCGAGGATGCGTAGTCCGCAAAAGCTTGTTCGGGGAGTTCCATGCAATCACGAGTGTCGTGGGGACCACTACATAATTCACATGAAGAAGTGATTTTGTTCACTTGGCTTGAAGGTTTAGGAGCCTCGTAGGATTTCATAAGAAACTTGACTTGGTCTTCAAGTTCTATGATCCTACGGTCGGAAGTGCTTGAATTGTTCGAAGGCAAAGATATTGCCTTGACCGTTTTATTCAAATCACGGGGATCACTCCAACTTTCGTTGTCATAAAGAGCTAGATCTTCCAGGAGAGCCCATGATTGTTCCACACTTAGATCACGTAGCTTACCACCAGCCGATTGGTCAATGGTTTGCCTCGTGGAGAGATTGATATGGTCATAGAAGATTTGGACTTGGAGCCAAAGTTCTATGCCATGGTGAGGGACTTTTTGGAGTAAGTCCTTGAATCGAGTCCATGCCTCATAGAGGGTTTCGCCTTGACGTTGTTGGAACATCAAGATATCATTCCTTAGCTTGGTAGTTCTTCCTGGTGGGAAAAACTGAGCGAGGAAACGAGTGGTGAGATCATCCCAAGAGGTGATGGATCCTGCGGGTAGACGCTCTAGCCATTGACTAGCTTGGTCCCGCAGAGAGAATTGAAAGAGACGCAGTCGGGTCGTCTCTCGAGTGGCAACATCAAGGTCTATGGAATCAACAATTTTAAGAAAGTCCTTGAGATGTTGATTAGGATCTTCGGAACGAAGTCCATGAAATGCGCATCCGCTTTGCACCAACCGGATGGTGTCGGATCGCAAGGGAGTGACATTGGCTCCTTGAGTGAGCTCAATGGTGTTTCGATAGCCATGGTGGCTAGGACGGGAGTAGTCTCCTAAGGTACGGGCTCTAGGAGGTGGGTGTTGTTGTGGTGGTGGGTTGTTGGGATCAAGGATATTACCACCTTCCATGATGTCGGATGGTAATGGTTACGAACAAAGAAACGAAGAAAAAAGATAGACTAAAGAAATCCTAGAAAAATAAAATAAAAATCTCACTAGAAAGGAATCTAGTGAGTAGACCTAATAAAATAAAAATTCAACCTAAACAATAACTATTCCCCGGCAGCGGCGCCAAAAACTTGATGCGTGGTTTTGCGACCTTACAATAGGTTTTACCTCTCGAGGGATCTCAAGAGGCTTGCAATCCCCACCAGGCAGTGTACCTGACCGATGTAGTATAGTGAAGTGGCAAGTACCGGGGGATTGATCGTTCTCTAGGGGAATAGTGTCGTTAGGATTGAAAAACTATTCTAATAGGTCTAAGGGTGAGGGAAGATTCTTTTTGTATTTTTATATTTTTATGAAAGCAAGTAAAATCTCGGGTTTGAAGGAGTGGGCGGAATTAGTTGCTAGTCAACTAACCCAAGTGACTACAAATGCAAATAAAATAAAATAACTGAAAATGAAAAGGTGGTGGAACTTATATGGAGAGAAATGTGTTTACTTAGATTTCTTTACTCCCTAACTATCTTTTACCGGTTGATTAGTGCGTATTAATTGCGTGGATGACGGGTGTATTCCTTAATACCAATCGTGGGGTGGCGTACGTACTTCCCCAACTCTACAAGCTCCTACTTCACTCCTATGTCGAGCCGGCTAAGAAGCTCCTAACATGGGATCACTAGAATTCGCTCATACACTAAATACAACCATAATAACCTTAGTACGCATTGGTTCATGTTTCTTAAGACGTTCAAGCAAGTTACCGTATAGGAGGTTAGCCAGTTTTCTTAAGCCTAACATCGATAAACAATCATCCAATACAATTAATAACACACTAATAACCAATAATCAATAGTTAGGTTTCATTAGATCTAAGCAAACACAAGATAAATCTAGCCTAGCATGTTAATTAAAAGACAAGAACAAGATATAATCAAACAACACATAGACATATTGATTGATTAAGTGATTACTTATCTTCAATTAAACATGGGAGATCCAAGGGTATAAAACCCTTAAAAATGGCAGAAATTCGTCTTAGGGTTTCTCCTCACAAAGTTGCACACAATGAATAAAAATTGCAAAACTATATATAGAACTTAGTGGCTGACGGCGTCACGTTATAGATCTTGACGCCGTCACCTCACCGTGGCTAGGGTTCCCGGATGGTCTTCCTGACGCCGTCCCTCTTTAATCCTCCAAAATCCTCCCTGGCTTATCAAGGGTTGACGCCGTCAGAAATGTGCTTGACGCCGTCTCTCTTTAACTTAAACCGTGATGGCCTTGATCACCTTAAAGGGTGACGCCGTCAGACTTTCCATTGCAAAACTCTCTGGCGCGTCACGTGTATTTTTCATATCCACCTCTTTTGCCAAGCCATGACGCCGTCAGGAGCAATCCTTGACGCCGTCAAGTGTACTTTTCCAGCAGCTTTGGAGACTTTGTCGTTTTCTTCACTTTTATGCTCCAAAAACGTCCAAAATGCTTCCTTTTCCAGATTTCTTCTCCAAAGTACCTAAAATGACAAAAGGAACGATTTAGGGCAATATTTGATCAAATAAATATGATTTAGGGCTTAAATGACCCCCGAAAAGCGGTACACTTTTCGCTTCATCACTGGCCAACGTGATAATACTTACATCATATAACGTGCACTTGTTGTGGGCATCGGATATTTCGAGAAGTGCCTTAGAGCTTTAGAAATTCTGATAACTGTTTGAGATCATCTGCGTTAGTGAGACTTTAAGTTCATTCTACCTATACGCGTAATCAGCTTTCGCCGTTATACGAATTGATACATCTGGATTCTAGTCACGCATTCTGCTGACCTCTGGACTCCCGATAAAAATCTTAGGTTCTGTTATAGAACTTCTACCAATTGATGTTATCGATAATCTATTCCTGTGCGTTCTAATCTGACTTGTCAAGTCAAAATCCTGTGTAATTCTTACGTCTCTTCCGAGAGAATCCGATCATCATCTATTAGGTCTGGTATGTCCTTGTTTTGTGTTCCGTTCTCTTTTCTTTCTGCTTCCTGCAAATTTCGAGGACGAAATTTTTTTGTTAGTGGGGAAGAAGTTGTAATACCTGAAATTCAGATAACTTGTAAAATGACCAAATTACCCCTGAAACCATAAAACCTAAATAAATAACTTATAAAATTCTTAAACAATTCCAAATTTCTGAAAACGATCTACATATCAAGTAAATAAATTTCTGGGACAACACTACATTATATTAAATGTCCAAAAAAATTACAAGTTCATATATATACATATATATAATCCGAAACTATTTAATTAAATTAATTAGTTTATAAAACTTATTTAAATTAAGATAACTACAAAATAAATTAAGGAAATATAGACCAAATCAAAGTGTGATCTTGAGCCAACTTATGGGCCGAATTTCCTGTGAATAAACCCCCTCCTAGTCGGTTTAATAAAGCACAAAACAAAACCATTTTATTTTACAAACCCTAATTTCCGAAAACCCTAGATCGACACACACTAAATTCGACCAAGCCTCCATTCGACTTTCTGGAACTGAGCAAGCAATTTTCTGGAGTCCACTGAGGTGTAAGGAAGCCACGAAAAATAGGAATCGAGTTGTGGAAGCCTTCGTTCGATCGTGGTGTTTTGTTTTGTTCGGTTTGCCTTGTTCGATAGGTATAAAATCCCACGCCTAATTCTTACGTTGTATACTTGATCTAACATTTTTCTAATGATCTTTATGTCTAATATAACTCAGTAAAAATGTTAAACATGGATCATGCAAGCTAAATCATGCGTACGAAATTTAAAGAGATAAAACACACATAATTACCAAATAGTGCCAATCGATTTTTATGAAGTGTAACTATAATTTTTACATGTCCTATACTGATAATATAAGCCTAGAAAAATAACCATGTGATTTATAGAAGCTCAAAATAATTGATACTAATTATTGTTTATAATCGGATTATTCAAAAAATAAAGAAAATCAAGAAGAAACCCTAGAATGCATTAGGGTTAGGGTTTATATTCTTAGATCTGATGTAATTAATGTTTTAATGATGGTTTCATGATGGTTTAATGATTAGATGAAAGTAGGGTTTGGTTTTGCAAATAAAAAGGCTATACGATTAGTGTTTAAAAGTATAAGGGTTTGTTTTGCCAACTTTGAAACTTCTGGGATATTTTTGTAATGTCATATAAGTCAGTAGGAATGTGGGAAAAATATAACTTGAGGGTCCTAAGTGTAAATGTTGCAAGAAAATGAATTAATTATATTTATAAGTGTCGATTTGTAAATAATTAAAGTAGAAGGACTAAAAGTGTAAGATCTGGAAACTTGGAGTTATTTTGTGTAAATAATGTCATAAAGAGTATAATGTGTAATTTTGAGTATTTATGGGATTGGTATGTAATTATAAATAAATTATGATTTAAATTGTAAGTTTTGTAAAGTTAAGGGACCAATTGTGTAATTACTAAATTCTAAGGGTCTAATTCGTACTTCACATAATTCTGAAGTGATGTTCTGTAAATTTGTAAAGAAAAGTACTTGTTTGGTACATACAAGCATCATAGGGATTAAAACATGAATTATGTATATGTAGGGTTTGTTTTGTAAGCTATATAACTAAAGGGGTTTAATCTGTAAATGGTGAAACTAAAAGGATTAAGATGTCATTCTGAATAAAATAAGTATTTAAGTCAGTAACTTAAAGTATTTTCACTTTATGCCTTTGAATTAGATGAATTTACAATTAAAACCCTGAACTATGAAAATCTGTCATAATAAACCCTAAACTTTTGTAACCTGCTAGAAGATACCTTAATACCATAATAAGCCTTAAATAAGGACTTAACTTAATCTGAGATATTAATATCTTGCAAAAAGTGAAAAGCTGTTAATTCGGGAAACTTGCTTAAAATGAAAAGATAACTAAAACCCACTTGTCATTTTGTCTTCTACTCCCTTAGGTTCGAGGAAGGATAAATCTAATCTCTATCAGCGTTTATCTCTGTGTTCTTGCATTCATAATAAGGTACAGATATTCCGTCCTTTTCAGCAAGGGTTTTGTAACCTTTCGTAAATTCAAGTCATTCTTTAATCTATAATATATTTGGTTTCCTCTCGAGTAAAAATTTAATTTTTAATTTTTTTACCCGATTTAGCAAATTTCGCGTTTTTAGTTTTTCTCGAGCCGTGCTTGGGATTTCTATCCCGGTCCTTGTCTCAAGTGACTCAATATCCTCTCAATTGTCCCTAGAAACCAAGTGAATATATTTTTCACATTTCTCACTTCGTTTCACAATTTCGTTAGTTTTAAGCATCTACTCGCGTTTTAACAATTTAACCTTTACACCATATTTCACCCTTACATTTTTACATCTACTTAATACCTTTTAAAAAAAAAAAAAATGATAAAACCCTCCCTTAAACTCCCTAGGCCGGCCCCATTACCACACACACACACTTCCACTTTTCAATTCCAAGAAAACACACTCATAACTCCCCCATGCAAATCTAAGAAAAACCATCCATTTCCTCCTCCTCCTACCCCATTTTCTGCCGAAAATCACCCTAAATACCACCCATATCATCTTGATTTTTATTACAAAATCATCCATACAACATCCTCTTGAAGATACTCTCAAAAGATGGTGATTTGAATCACGTTTTTGAAGGTTTTGTTGATGTTTTTGAAGGTTTTATGAACCATTCTTCTTCTTCAATTTTATTTAGCTCACAAAATGTTTTTGTGGCTGTAGGTTGAAGCCTCACACGACCCTAGGAAGATCCTCCTTCAAGCTTGCAAGAGTTGGTCTTGGTGGTGTCATCTTGGTTGATCATCAATCCTTGTTCTTGAAAGATTCTTGTGTTGTTCATCACTTTTGTAAGAAACCCATCACCAACTTTATTTATTTTTATCATTTCACTACTGTAAAAATTATATATCTTGGTGTGTATGAACATTATATAAGTTGTTATGCTTAGATAGGCTTGGTACATAAATTAAAACACAATGAAAACCCTTAAAGACTAGACCTGCAAACTGTGATTCTGAACTAACGACAAAGATGGAGTAAACTGTACTAATTAGTAAACATTGGACATAAACTAAAAATACTGGGTTTTAGATCTATGTCTTTCGGTCATTTTGACGGGAATTTCATTAAATAACTCATTACGATGATTAAATTAGAAATGTTTTGGTAAAACATGTCATAACCTGAGTAACAGATTTGAAACGTACAAAAGTCATTTTTTTGTGAATAACCCACTGTTACTCAAAGAATAAAAGTTGTAGATAACATCTTAACTTAAACGTGGCCGCAAGAATGGGATCATTTTGATTAGTAGAACTCCAGATATTGTATTTTTAGTGGGACTGTTGTAATTATGAAAACTGCTGGACTGAATAGAATGGACAAATTAATAATTTAGCTGCTGCTATGTAATTTTTGACCAAGTGGGACCCACAAAACTTGTTAGTACAGATGAATACCTTTCCGGGGATATAAAGAACTTAATTTTTTGACTTACGGTTTGCAAGTAACGGATTTTTAGATGTAAACAAATTACTAAAATTTCTATCAGCATTGGTATAAAAATGTATAAACATGTTTTAAGCTTTATAAAAATTGGACCTTTGATACATTTTTGGACCACCTAATATATTTTTGAACCCTCAGGTTTAATGTGAACTTTTTGGCTAAAACTTGACCCATGGGCTAAAAATTGAACCTTAGGCTAATCTTGGACTTTTATAATACATGATTGGACTTAGGGACAAGTATGGGATTATTACTTGAACTTTGATAACTTTTAAATGCTAAACTAAAACTTGTAATATCTAGGAACTATGTACCAAGCATAATTAAGATCATAACTTATATAACTAAATTGCATCAAAGTTTATTTTAAAAACCTAAGACAAACGTATATCTATTTTAGGTTCATCGTAGAGCTTGCGTGACTATTTTTCTCCACTAGTTGTTCCGTGCTATTTCCTTTATTCACGGTGAGTTCATAGCCTCGCCTTTACTCATTTTATTATTTTATAAACCTCGCGAGGGGGATACATGCTAGTTTTTAAAACTGAATACAAGTAGCTTTTGGTATGCTGGACCCGATTACATGATTATAGTTTTTGAGTAGCCTTGCCATTAAAAGTCCCTAACATCATGAACCGTTAATTCCGTGGGAAACGCTAATATTATGAATATGCATATGGGGCTTGACAAGCCTGTCCGGATGAGTCGCACTCATATATAACGGGTAGCATAATATTGAGAGATTTAGGTAAATTGGCAAACTTACCTCCTTAGGGCATATTAAATATTGTCAAGGTTCGGGGTCATGAGCTTGATACTATAATCATATTACACGACTTGTATTTGTTACTTGTCACCTGATGAAAAATACTTGTATTCAACTTATTACTTATTAAACTCTATGAATTCACTCAACTTTATGTTGACTTTTTAGCATGTTTTATCTCAGGTCCGTAAGTGATTTTCGGCTTGGATGGGCTACGCAAGGAATGGATATCTATACGATGGCTCATGTTTAAATAAAAGTTTTCATTCGATAATGTTCTAAACTTCTAAAACTTATGTATCTTTTAACTATGTTAAAAACTTTTGGGGACCTCGTTGACTCTGATAAATTATCGAATGTGGATTTCAAAAACGACTTTGTTCTAAAGTTGTTTACTATATTTGTACAATGCGACTAATATATAGCACCCCATGTTGTATTCCGCTGCGTTCCTAAAATGGGGGTGTTATAGGTTTTTCATTTCCCTTTTCTTTCAGTTTCTCATTTCTCCTTATTAGGATTCCCTATACCATTGCTATGTTCCCTGCTGTTGTGAACCTTTCGTATGATCTCTTGTTTGTGAACCTTCCATGTGGTCTTTGTTTTTTGAACCTTTCATGAACCTTGTTGTTTTGATCTCTTGTCCTAAACCCTGATCTGTGAACTTTGTTTTGAACCTTAATCTGATATACGTGTTGTAAAACTAAATTGATTTTGATAAAATCCTTAATCTGTTAAATCCTTATTTGAACCTAAGTGATTTTGAACCATTCTTAAACTATATATGCAACGGTTTAAGAAAAGCTATTTTAAAAAGAAGAGATACCACATTTAATGGAAGTTACTAAAAGCTTTGGAAAACCATTTTATGAAAACTATTTTGTAAGACCAGTGGTTATGAAAATCATTTTGAAGGATTGTTTTAAATGGACTTTTAAATAGAAACCTTTTTAAATAAACTGTTGCTATGAAACTTTGATTATGAATCTTTGTTATACTCTTTTGAACCATTCGATATAGTCCTTTTAATCTGAACTTAAACTTTGATATAAACTTAATCTGATAAACTTTGATTTGAACCTTTGACATTTATTTCTAAACTATTTGACATGAACCTTTTTCCATGTACCCTTAAGATATGACTTTTGATTATTTTGATAGTACGCCTGTCCTTTGACCTACAGTTTGATATTACGAGCCAATCACTAGGCATGAGGGTTTCATGTCCATGTCATTGACGCACCTCTGACATGACTCTAGGGCAGGAGAGTGATGACCTGTTCCGTCCCTTATTTATTATTTGCTGTTGCCATTATAATTATGATTATTGATTTGTCTGTGGGGCGTATGGGTGCATCCTAGATTTGACCTGTTATCTGTATATGTTATTTGTTTATTGTTATATTTATCTGGTGACTGATGGTGTGTGCGATACACGTCTTTCACATTGTCTGAGAGCTGATCACTCTACACAGGTTTGTTTTATTATATTGGTATGCTATGATATTATTATTGGTTATCTGGGCTCGTGATAGATTCCTGTTTTCCCTTATTCTATAACTTTATTGTTTCCTTTCCTTATTTCTTTTCTTTTGTCCTTATTCCGATCCTTATTACTTTTGCTTTGATTTTGTATCGGTATGATCTAAATTCTTGGTTTTCTTTGTACTACTCTCTCTTACTGCTTTTGTTACCGTTATATCTATTCACTGAGCTCTCGTAGCTCAGCCGCATTTCTTTTCCTGCGGCAGGTTTTAGTAGGAAGCTGGGAAGGAGTGAAGAGTGTACCTTGGACTTAGAAGATTGGATAGATATGCTGGGTTAGAGTTGGATTGAAGACATTATGTTTTAGAATTAGTTTTGGAAGTTTTAATTGTAACCATTTAGATTCAATATGTCATTTGTAATCCTTGAATTTTTGTATTACTGTATTAGTATGCTTTGTTTTGATCTGATATGTATCCATTGTTGTGATATCTTTACCCTTGTCGGGTCGGGGTGTTACATTATGTGTTTATTTGAGTAATAAGGGTTACGTTCCTGGTTGATTCATAATTCTTCATGTAAGGAGTTATGGATTAGGTTTTGTTATGTGCTACATGTCTTTTAGATAAATCTAACATTAGGGAAGACCTAATTATATATATTAATGAATCAGTTATGTGCAATGTGGTATGTAATTATTAAAACTTACGCGGCCAATTTATTGGTGTCTGTGGTCCATTGGGTACAATGCGCTCGAAAACCAATGGGAGTTTTATTAATTATATACATTAAAATTCACATAGAGATTATTAATAGGGTTTATCAAAAGGTTTGCATGTGGCTATATGATTTATATCATATATGTGTTATTATGTGTTTGTTTATTTTTGTTAAATTACTTGATCTTTTTTGTTTAAATTATGATGGATTGTAAACAAAAAGAGGGTAATTTTTGTATTAAAAATAAATGAACCTAATAACTATGAAACCGTGGTAAATTATTTATTGCCAAGTCTTATGTGCCGATAGTGGTTCGCTTCGCACGGTAATTTGCTCCCAGGCGAGACTAGCAATTTAATAATTTACTACATAAATGTTTTAAGCTTTAAAATCTTAAGTTTTTTAATTGATTGATGCAACTGTACATAATGGTCGAAGCGGCGGACCTAATTTTGACAAACTATAAAGTGGGTATAAGGTTGGTTTCGCATTAAATTGTGGCCTTAAAGAGACTCCATTCTGTCTCTCCGCTCGCCTGTGCGTCAAATTAGACTTACCAAGTACAACCATTATACATGTACGAAGCATCTTAAGGCAATGTTGTAAGTTTCTCAACGCCATCAATTAAAATTTTGTTGATTTTAAGCTGCTAATGAGTAAATGTTTTTGCATAAAACATATGTTACAAGATGAATGCATGACATCTTTGTACATATTTTTTGATTACACATCAAAAACTTAATACCCTTAAAATTTAAGTTATATGCCATCCAATGAAACGGAAACACCTCAGGTTACATCCTATCATTACTAGCAGCCAAAGCTGAATGTAATGATTCAAATGATGGTAATCAAAGGGTAAATTGAGTACTTTCATTGCTAGCAGCCAAAGCTGATGTGATGAAACGACGTCAATTTGCAGTTTCTTAAGTTGGTTAACTTAATTGAGCACTTTCACTACTAGCAGCCAAAGCTAATGTAATGAAACGGCATCAAGGCATAAAGATTTGGGGATGAAACATGCTTACATTTGCAACTGAGGTTGGCAAAATATGTAAGTCCCATGATTCTAGGAATTGAAATTGGATATTGGCAATTGGGTTCGACCCGTACCTTATTGAGTACTTTCATTGCTAGCAGCCAAAGCTGATGTGATGAAACGACGTCAATTTGGATCCTAGTTTTCAGTGAAAATTAAATGGTTAAATTTTAATTTGTCATGGGTGTTTAATTTTCTTGAAAAAAATGTATTATCGAAAATACTAAAATTGAATTTTGAAAATTCTTTTAATGTATTTAATGCAACGTTAAAACCGTAAACGTGGGGCATTCTTTTAGTGGAAAGTTGATCTGCACCCGTAGGGGTCTTTGGATAGAGTCAACTTAACTAAAAGAATAAACCTAGTCTACTTTCCGTGTGAAGAGTGAGACTTAATCCTATTCCTTTTCATGATTGAGAAAGGTATAATAGGAAAATTAGAATTGTCTAAATTCTAAGAAATAACTCATGGCAATTTCAAATTGCACGTTTTATGAGTTATTAAAATTAGAAGCTAGACTAATTACCGCAAAATTGGTAAAAGGCAAACTAGCATACTTTTTCTAGTTGTTGTGCTTTAACCATTTAAAGGTTCTACATACCATAGTGGTGATGGTAGACCTAATTGAGGAAGAAATTGCATGCCCAATTTTCTCAAGTTAATTGCAATTGATGGATATTCCATCATTTACAAAGTAGAATACATTCTTTGAGTACCTTAGTAATGTTACGTAAGGGATTCCTCAAAGGTGTAGGAAAGTAAACAGCACAAATATTTGCTTTTACTGGTTATGAAACACTTATAATGTTGTCAAATCCAGTGGGAGCATTGTGTTGTAATTACTGAATAATGAGTTCATGTAATGATCTGTAATTCAGTGGGAGCTACAAGCTTTGAGATCTTGGTAGTAACCCGGATTATCTCTAGAATCTCTTGAGATAATTACTTTCCAATTATAGACACTTGTGGTATTAAGGATAGTCGTGTACGTTTCCTTACTAAGACGAGGTGATTCTATATCTACTTATATCTATGACACAAATCATATTGATCACATAAGCAAACGATTGACGTGTTGTTTATCTGATGCATGATGTTGTTCCATGCACAAGTGGGAGAAATCTTTATTGTGTGCAAGCAACAACACAAAGGAATATGATTTATAGGATTCTCTTGACTGCAAGGTAAGAGATTGATGTTCTAATGTGGTTTATTCACATCTAATTAATAGAACACTTGGAGTTAATATCTACTTTCATTACTAGATATTAATGACAAGGTAAATTACATACTTTCATTGCTAGCAGCCAAAGCTGATGTGATGAAACTATGTTAATTTGCAAGTTTCTATAATTAGATAATTATTAGAACAAGTGTCAATATGATAATAAGACTACTTCAAAATAAATATTTATGTATTATTGAAATGACATAAATAAATGAAGTAATCTAATACTACTTCAAAATTTGAAGTTTTATGTATTCATATGAAGTAGTAAATTAACTTGAAATAACTATTGAAACCAAATTGTGGTGTTCATGATTACTTTAGTTATACATGTTTATATTGTAGAGATATAAATATGAAGTCTTTTATTGCTATAAGACTTATAATAAAGTAAGAGGTTATCTTGTTATGTTTTTTAATTAAGACATATATAAGAAGTCATTGAGTTGATCAATGATCTATAACGTACATTGGGATTATAACGGTTTATGTCTTTTGGTAAGACATAGAAATGAAGTGGCTTGGCCAAAAAGGCACTTATGTTATAAAGCATGCAATTGGCTTGGAAAATCTATTGTACCATTAGATTGACTTAGTTGGTAAATAGGTAAGCCAAAATAAAATATATTTATCTTACATATTGTAAGATTGACTTACAATATTAATCCTAATGAAATACATAAGTGTATGGTATGTTCAGTTAGGAAAATCAAACTCTTGTTATATTATTTGATTAAAGATAACTATTTCTTCTATTCTTCCTAAAGATATCAAGGTTAGGAAATTGAGTATGGACAATATATACTCAATTAGACTCCAACCTAGAAGATTAATAAGACACCATTTATTATGGAATGTGTTGAATCACATTAAGTTTTAAAATTAAAGTTCGGAATTTGTTAAACTGCTTATGAGTAGGTTATTAACAAATTAATGTTAGGAACTGTCAATATGTATTTGTAAAGTCCCAAAAGAGAACAATTTTGTGTTGCTCTATTTGCTAAGTATTTATAGATAATCTATAAATTGCAAAAGGCAAGTGGGAGTTTTATCTTGATAAGATAAAATTACAAGATACATGATCTTCTAAATACACTAGCAAAATCATAATGAGGATTAAACATGTTAATGTTAAATCTCAAGATGATGGAATTCTTATTCATAGATCCGCAAGGATATCTCAAATATTTGGATAATATGTTGAGGATTATGAGTTACAGGATTATAATAAACCTGTTGATAAATTGCAAATATTGTATTTGGCAAATTACTCATACTATGAATGCTTAGATGCAGTCCAAGAAGATAACTAGTTTGGAAACGTAGTTGATCTTAAACTCTATAGTTACACATAGAATAAAGATGAGTTTCTACAAAGGAAATGTAAATCCTAGAGATTTAAATTATTGTGTAAAAATCATAATGGATAAATTTGTATACATATTTAATGTGTGAAAAGATTATCAATCACACTTAAGCAATTAAATGTGATTGAAATTCTTTCTAAGCACATTAAGTGTATAAAGATTATGATTGTCATTCTTAGTTTCATTTATATGAAATTAACAATGGAATATCAAAACTCTTTCTTGGATAATTACTTGTGCGAGAACGAAAAGTAATTGAAAGGAGTATTTGAATTCAAATAATCTTTGCAAGTATACAAAGTGCAATCATTTAGATTAATGCATGCATCTAGGAAATATACTTATGTTTAGTTATTAAATCTAAGTTTTGACTTATAATTAAAATAAGATATTTCTTGATATTCCTGAAAGCTAGTGGGAGTATTATATTTATTTTCTTATTTCACATATGTTGTATAACATATGGGAAGTAACATTCCATTAACATTAAATGTTTAGTCTTAGTTTGGAATGAAACTTCATAATGGAAATTCAGAAAATAAACATACAACCTTGGGGTATATGTTTATTGTTATAAACATAAGCGGTAAAATAACTGATTCTAATAAACATGATAATCTATTAGAAAGGCTAGATAAATACATATCTTCGATAAGATATGACATGAATAAAATCTAAGTTTGACACAAGGATTTTTCATGTACATCATGTTATTTGTTGTATCATGCTTGGATGCAAGATGATTTGACAACATTATTATCTAATTGAAAGATATTAGATAGCTAAGTGTAATGAATATGGTTGGATTAGAATTAACATCCTCAGCCTGGAGTTGCTCAAAAATTCTAAATATGAACCATATGGCAAATTATTGCGTAATTGATATAGTTGACAAATCTTGATAGATTTGAAGATATCAAACATTACATGATGAATATTAAAAGTTTACGGAATTTTAAAGAGCATATTGTTGTTTGGATACAATGATGCTAGAAAGATTGAGATGACACTCAATACTAGTCATGGTGGGAGTTTATCCTAGTAAAGGCCATGTGTACTAGTTATGCTCAATATGAGCATAGTTGCATTATACATTAAAGAATTAGAATACTTTAAACTATAAAGGTTTGGTAGTTTTAATTGTCATAAATTCGTGATAGAGGATGTCACGCATTTTATGAAGTATGTGGCAATATCTAGATAGATGAATGCACACATACAAGAATTTCATTAATTGAATTCTTGAAATAAGTATTCTCAAAATTTCCGATAGATCAAAATTAATTAGTTGATTTATGCCTTGTCAACAAGTATGTTGAACATGACTTGGGGCATAATTCATTAATGGGAATTATCATGCATTGATCTATTTAGTATTTGGATAAGGGATGTTAAGCAATTATTATTTACAATGAATTAAAGTACGTGGTACGTTTGTTTTCATTAATAATAAATTGTATCCTATATTTGCATGTTTAAATCCATGAATAACTTATGTTATTCTAAATAGTCCGTTGTCGATCAATAATATGGGAGTATTATTGAATTAAGGCAAATGTGAGTGTTGGTAGAATATACTTGAGTATATTGATACATGGGCATGCCAAATTCACATGATATTCAATATTGGATAAATTGAATATAGGACTTATCCCAACCACATGATTGTACTTTATGGATCTTTGTCATTAAGTAAATCATGAATATTTATCCTCAGACTTGAGATGCCAGATAATTGTCATGCATGTAGTGCATTTCTGTGATTCAATTTAACGCTATACGTAACTGGTAGCTATAAGGATTGTTTTCAGAAGTGTTTTCGGAAGTGTTGCGAAGTGCATGAGTTATGCTTGTAGTCAAGATAGAATTTGTTCCTTCAAATTTATTTGAAGTTTAATACTGCTGGGCCCCTCGTAGGGTTGACAAGATGTTTGCGTGCGCACGCCCAAGATCTCCCCTGACTATGTTCAAATGATTTGGTAATCTTGTTCAATCATACAAACGAGAAACATAATTATTAATAAAGAATGACTTAAGATCCATATCTTTATTAATGTAGTATTAGAAACAAAAGGATAAGTATGATGATTAATCATCTAGTGGTTTTTCCAGGAGACCACACACCCGAGTTGTACTAGGGGCATTGGCGTGTTGCTAGACGCTAACCAATGTCAATTATACTTTTAATAGATTTCCAAGTGGGAGCTGTTAGAATTATGGAAAAATATTAAAATGTATATGACTAGAATCGAACACGGGACCTTGGGATTGCACACTTTACGTATGAATGACTAACGGAAATAATTAATATATAACCATGTTATGTATTTAATTATTTAGGACACGAAATAATAACTAACGGACGTTAAGTAATTAACGGAATTGACTAAACGACCGTTAGGGAATAAAGGAAGGACCATTAGTGAAATTTGGAGCTCAAGAAGGATCTAGAAACCCATCCTTGTGGGTTGGCCGGTTTTGGGTTAGGGATTCATAACCCTAATCGACCCATGTGATGTATCTTGTTCCCCAAGTTAAGTTTCACTATAAATATAAATCAAAGGGTTATTAGTTTTGACCTTGTGCATATTTACTATAACCCTAAGATTTATTTTTTCTCTTCTTTTCTTCTTAAAACCAATCGGCCACTTCTGTAGGAGGGGGAATCGATTGTGTTTTCAAGTAAACAAATTGATTTTGGTTTTCTTGTGTCTTTACACTAGCATCTAACGTTAGTCGGTTATAGTACGTGTGTACAAGACCATGGTAATAACTTACTTTAGTTATTCCATCTTGGATTAAGGAACAAAAGGGTAAGGGGTTCCACGTTAATCCTATTATATGATCAAGAGAAGAAAAGAGAAGATTGATCCTTGTTCTTGCTAGGATCTTGAGGTAACTCTATTTATTATTCGGTAATTCTTTATACATGTTAAATCTAAGATCCTGCTTCTGCTATACGTGCTTTGATGTGTTTATTTATTTAGATGTGTGTCATGCTATTTAAATTCCAACACATTCATGATTCAACTAGCGGATCTATACTATTAATCACACTATAGGTTTATAATAGACACAAAAGGAGTCAAATTCTTCTGGCCCCCTTTACCCTCATGCGCTAACTCAGCAGCCCCCCTCCCACATTCCCCAGCCCCAGGCCTTATGTGGTATCTAGCGATAAAGAGCAAGATAGCGGATCTTTGTTAAGTTGTTATGGTAAATATTTAATCCATCCGTGTTTAACTTATGTAAAATTGAGTAAAAAGTCAATAGCAACCAAAGGATTCAAAAGCTGATACATAATTGTTGTTCCCTTTACACACTTAGAAGTAACTACAAAGTTAATCTAATTGTGTTTATGACTGAGATTAATGTATTGATTAATTATAACTGATAAGTAAAACGTAAATATAAAAACACAAGTTTTTTCAACGTTTAAATTCTTATTAGAAATCAATCAAAGAATCTATTACCCAAGTGTTTGCGGAATAAACACATGGGATTGAATAGACAAGGTATGGTGTGTTCTCCTTTCTAAACTCAAGTTATTCTTGAGTGACAACAATAAAGACCCACTGAGCTATCTCAGGGATGCAGTTGCTCTTTGAAGGAGAAAAGTGGTTTTGTGAAAGTCTAAGCTTTTAATGCACAAAAACTTAACCCAATTTTCTCAATCTGTTCCTATTTATACACAAGTATAAAAGAGCACTGATGATTAAAATACAAAAAGAATAACAAAGCGCGTCTGACAACTACAACAGTATTTGTCATTTCCAAGAACCAATAGGAATAGGCTAAAAGTCTTTCCGAGTGTCAGTTCTGATACTTCTTGTCTTTTAGCCGTTTTAGGGAAGGTTCGTTTCTGGCCCGATAAGACTTCTCCTTATCTCTTCAAACTCTTCCTGCCTAATCCCGCCTTTCTTTCAGACTTCAGGTTCTTTAGTCTACGCTTTCAGTCTTCAGTCTTCAATCACTTATTGTTGTTGAGGAGACTGGGGTTCACTGAGTTCTTGTCCAATACTCACTGAACCCATTACCTTCTTCTTTGGCTTAAGTGATACTCAGGGAGTTCCGCCTCACTGAGTGGTGAATCTTTCTTTTTAGACTCGTCTTGAGCATCTTGAAGGTAACTCACTGAGTGACTGTTCACTCAGTGACTTAAGAGTGTTTTCAGTTGATTAACACTTGGCTTAATTTGTATTCAAATCCTATTTTCAGGATCCTTGGGTACTGACGGACCCAACAATATCCCCCTATTTGGATATAAATTATGCCTAAGTGTTTTGATCAGTTATGAGTGAGACAATGGGTTTCTTCTCATACTGAATATACTAGAAAGCTATTAAGGACACTGATATAACAAAAACATGGGCTATCAATTTTATTAATATCATTACAAAGTCCTAATATCTAACATAATACTCAGGGTTCTTGTTCTCCTTCCAAGATACCCAAGAGTTCCAGTTTAGCTCTCTTTGACACTAACACTTCTTTGTCAGGTCGCTCTTTCATCATCCTGTCCAACAGCTTGACAAACTCTTCATTTTCAGGACCCTTCACTTGAAGTGCCATTAGCTTGTATGCTAGGAGAGTTGTCGTTTCCACAAGCTTGATATCACTGACTCGTTGAAATGCCGGTTGGTTGAACTCATCGACAAAGAATATACCATACTCAGGCTCCTTGATGACCAGGTTGGGAACAAACTTGACTCCCTGAGGAGGAATCCTGTTGCAGTGAAGAGCAGCTATGAATTGTTCAGGCTCCTGTCCCACAGCTTTTCTTTTCCTCCCGGTCTTCTAAGTAGGTTCAGGGATTGACAGTCCCTGAGAAGCAAGCGCCTTCTCATGATCTATTCCTAAACTCTTAGCCACTTTTTCCAGTTCCTCATATTTAGAGTTCAGGGTCTTGAGAAGGCTGGGAACGATCTTGCCATGCTTCTTCCTCAGGATGGGCATCATCATATCCTATTCCCTTAACCCATATTTTGAGAATCTGAAGGGTTTATTTACCTCAGACTTTCTTGGTCCCCTGTGAACCGTAACGCTTATTGGGTTGGTGAGGTGAATGGTCATGTCAGTGACGGTGCCTTCTCCCTTGGTCTTTGTCATGTGCCACATATACCTCTCATAGGTTTTCTTCCTCCTGTCTTCTCTCAGCTTGGCTTGCTGATTGTGTTCCTGGAGAAGATTAGCCTGAAGCTTGAGGAATTCTTCCCCCTTGATGTCTTTGTCAGTCTCCTTGATTTCTTCCTTGGCAACCTCAACAATTACTTGTCTGTTTAGTTGCTCAGCCTTCTTTGCAGCCCTTCTTATGTCCTGTTCATGCAAGACTACTGCTACTTCCTCTGGAGTCCCAAAGAATTTCTTTCCATCATCCAAATCAACCTCAAATGGTGCATCAGGGTCTGGACGCACTTCAGTTGATGCTGGCACCAGTTGCATTTGAGGAGGATCTTCAGTCACCATGATTCCCTTCCCTTTGTCAGTGGGAGGGGGTTGACTGGTGGAGGTTTCAGGGACTTCTGTTGTTGTTGCAACAACAAGGGCAGAGGATGAAGGTTGTTCAGGAGTAGGATCAAGTTTCTCCCCCTCAACAGATGCTGGAACTTCAGTGTATGCACCTGTTGACTGAGGAGTTGGGGTAACCGGAGAGGCCTGAAGAATTGACAGGATGCTAGAGACCATTTTCTTCATTTCAGAGGTCTCATTCTTCAGTGTGGACATTTCTGCAGCCATGGCATTCTGAGTGGAGGTGAGTTCAGTGATCTTGGTTGTATAGTGGGTGATCAGCTCATTATGTTTTGTTGAAAGCTGATCAAAGGCTGAGGACATTTTGTTCAGGTACTCCTTGGAATCAGTTACTGACTGATGAATAGAATCTTGCTGAGACCTTATTGTTTTAAGGTCCACCTCCGGAAGAAGCTTTAGAAGCTCAGCAATGTTGGTGGAGGTGTTCTTCTGAGTATCCATGTACTCTTTCAGCTTTGTGATCAGGGTTGGGTCATCTCTCATTTCCTCCTGAATGGAATCAAGAGTCTTCAGGATATTGGTGAGTTGCTTATCCTGTTCAGTACCCATATCTTCAAGAGATTCCCTCAGGTCACCGAGTTGTTTGTCAGTGAGGTTGGCGACCTGAAGCAGTTTACCCTGAGATTCTTCAACATTAGCCCTGAAGTCAGCATAGTTGGCTGCTGCTTCAGTATGCTGATCCCATTGCTCTTTAGTAATCTCACGAAAGAGAGCATGGTTGGCTTTACAGAGAAACATTACCAGCTGCCTTTCAGTAAGTGGAAGAACATTATCATATTTCTGCAACCACTAAGGAGTTGCAGGAGCAGATGGGTGACCTGAAGATGATGATGATGATGGGTTGGTTAGGGGTTGTTGATCCTCAGGAGGAGGAGATGATTGTTGTTGCTCAGGGTGCTAAGGAGAGTTGTATGTTTCAGTCTCCATTTCCTCCCCAGCACCAAAACGTCTTCATCACCAAAATCAACCATTTCCTCCTCTGACACATCATCCAGCAGTCTTTCAAGATCTGCCAGAGTAGGAACCCTGTGGGAATCCGGCTCCCCCTCAGAAGAGGGCTCACCTTTGTTGTGGCTAGGTTCTGACCCCTCCAAGTGCACTGAGTGGGTTTTCTCAGCCTGGACCTTGGAGTCAGTTCCCAAGTGACTGGATTCGCCATGGGGGTTTGTGGGTTCTGTATCAGCGGGTGGTTTTAATCCCCCTGAGTGCCTTCAAGGACTGGCGGGCGTTCTCCAGTACTATCATGAGGCAATGAGATGTTGAGGTCTCCCTTCTCAGCAGGGTTGTACTGCCCTGATGAGGATTTAGAGACCGTTCCTCCCTGAGATCCTGAGTGTGATTTCTCAGGACCATAAGCGGGATGTGAATGGGTGTGGGTCCCCTTCTCAGTAGAGTAGTGCTGCTCTACCGAGGATTCAGGACCCTGTACTCCCTCAGGCAAAGGTTGTGATTGACTAATGCCTTCATCGGGATGTGAGAGGGTGAAGGTTCCAGACCCCACTGACTTGTGTTTGTCAGTGGAGCCATGTGGAAGGTTTTTGCCCGAGAACACTGAGGATGATTTCTCAGTATCCTCCGTTGGCGTTTGTTTTATGGTCTAGAGGGTCTCAGTGATGGGTGTCTCAGAGGTCTTGGCCATAGTTTGCCTTTCTTTAGGCTTTGAGGCAGAAGTCTCAAGGGCGAGTGGTTTGGGTTTAACCACCTTCTTGGACCCTGCCTTCTTCTTCCTCTTCTCCTTCTTTATAGGAGAAGGAACAGGGGAAACCGCGTCTGCCCCCTGAATGACCATCAGCATATAGGTGGTCAGGGGGACTGGTTGTACCTCAGTAAGGTCTCTTGAATAGTTGGCTTTATGTAGGACGTCAGGTTTAGATCCCTCAACGTCAGGCCTAACATAATCAAAGCCTAGTAAGTCCTGAAGCGCACATGAAATGAACCTAGGGTAAGACATGTGTCTTTGCCTAGATTTTTCTGAGAGCTTCGCTACGAGGTCTCGAAAGATTATTCCTCTGATGTCAATCTTTCTACCCTCCAGGAGACTGAACACCATCAATTGTTGTGATGCATTCAATTGCTCCGTAGAGGATTTATTGCCTCCAAGGACCTGAATTACAAAAGTCATCAGGATCCTCCAGACAGCAGGGAACCAGGTTTTGATGATTGACGCTTTGGCCAAAAGGGTTCCTGGGGCCACGTCAGGTTGTTTTGGGTCATGTGGCCCAAGTAAAAGCAATTCAGCCTTTACTTCTGTGTCAGTGGGGTTAGGCTCATAGTTCTCTGTGAAATCAAGACCTGTGACCTTGATGAAGGTTGGGTAATCCAGGGAGAGGGTCCTTCTCCCATTCATCACTGAGAATGTGATTATGGAGTCTTTGGTGTCCTCAGGGCTTGTTGCCACTGCAGTGCACCAGAATTCCCTCAGATAGTCATTATATATGACTGAGGGGGTTTTTGTGAACGTCGTAGCAAGAAAGCAGTTTTGAAGATATTTGACTACATTCTTGTACGCAAATTTTTTTTCTGGGTATGCAAAATTTTCTACGACGTTATTTTTGGTCATGTCCACGCCCTCCATTGTGAATTCTACATTTGGGGCATAGGTGATAGCTTTAGAGGTAGCCATTTGTGTAAAAGGTCATGGTTTTTACAAGAAAATGGTCTGGACTTCTAAAGATGAACAACACACACTAGTTTTTGAGAGAAAAGGGCAAGAGTTTTGCTTAAAAATTTCTTAAAACGTGTGTGTGTTGATTTGTTTGGGGGTATTTATAGGGAAGTGAAGAGGAGGGTGTTTTAGGCATTAGGCGGTTTTATTTTCTCAAAAGAAATTTTTCGAAGCTGTTTTGTATAAAACGTTTGGGATCCGCATTAAATGACACCACTCCACTTTCCCGGGTTTTGCGCAACAGTCGAGGTGAACAGTTGTGCTGTCTGCAAAAAATGTAATTTGCAGAGATTACATCATCACATATTTTTTATGTGAGAGAGGAGGCATTAAATGCCAAGTGGGTAAGTGGGGGCCCAGAGGTGGATGCCAGAAGGCAAAAGAACAAATATTCTTATTGTTGGGATTCGACACACGGTTAAGGTGGTTAAACCTTTTGTACTTTGTGTGTATGATATATTGAGTTAATATGATTAAGTATGCGGAATCTACTTAATCACACTTAGAAGGTTATTTGTGTTATGGAAATGGAACAGTTGTGTTTGTTATATGACAATGAACAATGAAAGATTAACACCAAACGATTCAATATTATTAATGATAATAATACGAGTGATCTTGAATTATCACTAGGGTTACAACCTTGAATCTTAAGTTTTTCTAACTTGTGATATTTTTGTGTTTGTTCTAGTTCTAACAGTTATGAGTTCTAATAATAACACACACTAATATCTAGTCTAAGATCTTCTTTTATAGTCCAAGAAGATCTTTACAATATTGCTTAAAGTCTAGTCGAACTACTTGCTAACTTATCTTGAGTGTGTCAGTACATAAGATACAACATGTATCTGTGTACACAACTTGTTAACTAAGCACATGGGGTAAGATATTATCTACCGTATATTGTTGACCAAAATATACATAATATCTTTTCATACTTATCCACTTAGCAGCAGAATGTACATTAGCAGCAGCAATGTTAACACTAGCAGCAGAATCCTTCAGCAGCAGAATGTTAAGCCTAGCAGCATAATCATTTATCGCTAGCAGCAGAATCAAATGTTCTAGCAGCAGGAACAAACATTACCAGCAGGAACCAAATGTACTAGCAGCAGAATCACACTTAGAGTATTTCTTTGAATAGAATCCGATATTAAACTTCTTGAATATTTAATTCCCAACAATCCTCCCCTAAACATGTGAATCCATTTCAACATGTTTCTAAATTAAATTATGGATTGTGAAGATCTTTCAAACACTTCTGTTCTTCAAGATTGAATATCTTTCTCAGTAACTCATCTGCTTTGTTCTTTGACTTTAACAATATCAACACATTGCTCCAATCTTGGACTAAAAGATGGTGCAATTTCCTTGGATGGAGGAATTATAAGAGGCAATGGTGCTGTGTATCTTGGATGCTTGTTTCAACAAGTGAAATCATCTATCAGCATGCCTTTGCAAGTGATGAACAAACGTGGTAAACTGAAATTGAAACTTTTCTTCGTTTGACCTAGATAGAACTTTCTCCTTTGGAATGTTCTTGTCATTTTCAACCTCCATGTCATCATCTTGTATGCTCTTGTCTTTTCCTCCCTTACATTGGGTTTTTCTTCCTTTCTTGGGCTTTTATTTCCTCCCCTGAAGCAAATAAAATTTTAAATCCTCCCCTTGTTTGGAAGATCTCTCACTATGTACCAAAATATTTCTTTCTCCATTATCTGATCTATCAATGAGAACTTGTTTTCAGACAATGTTGTACATGTAGCCATCAATTCCTTAAGAGTTTAAGTTGCTGTCCTCATCACTTCTAGGTATGTTAACTCCTATGAGAGGTGAATCAGTGGACATTTGACTCATGGTCCATCAATGGATGGTTTTTTGTGAGTCTCTTGAAAAAATCCTTTTAAGAAACTTTTTGCCTTAGCAGTATGTCCATGATTTTAGAATTGAAAAATCATATTGCTTTCAACCATTTTGAAGGGATTAAGTGTATAATAGACACTTAATCAAAATTTCGGTTTAAAGCAACCTCTGGTTGTGTGAGAACCAATGTTTTCAGTTATAAATAACTGCCTGTGTAAAGATAAACCTATTCAAAAGGCTTTCTTGACAGGGTTTCCAGCTCATAGTAATTGTTACCTCTAACACAAGTGTTAGATTCACTTTTACTAGCTGTTCTTTCTATCAGATATCCTGAGATTAACACATTATACTTGAAAGTATAAAATGATAGAAAGTGAGTTGAGTCAGTTACTATCTGACCAACTAAGTCATCAATTCAATGTGAAATTTCATACTTAGGTTTCAAGAAAGAAGTTTTAAAGAGTTTTAAATTCCCAAATTCAGTCCATCATAAACCTAATATGTCAGCAACTAATATTCTCATTCTGCTGCTTCCATTTCACTTGAAACATCCTTTTGTGTTCACATGATCATACCTGAAATTGTTAGTCTAAAGCCAAAAGAACAATGTACAAAGTACTTGTCTTGTATTAGAATAATCATAGGACTAACTGTATGAATAACACAAATTAAATTTGTACTAGCAGCACAAACTTTTGTAATAGTAGTAGTATCTTTTAAAACTAGCAACACAATCAAAAATTTATTTACAAAAACACAAAGTTTAAAATCATTGAGGATTAAGCATTCCAATACTTGCTACCAAGTACTGAAACCTTCCAACATCAAAAGCTTTGGTTAGCAGATCTGCAAAATTGAATTCTGAAGCAATTTTAAGTACTTGAATTAATCTTTTCTCATTGCAGTCTCTTATAAAGTGATGTCTAATTTCAATGTGTTTTGTTTTAGAATGTTGCACTGGATTTTTAATAATACAAATTGTACTACTATTATCAATATGAATAACAGTGTTTAAGAAATTGTACCCATAGTTAAGTAGTTGGTTTTGAAGCCATAGAACCTGACCACAGCAACTTGCAGCAGCTACATATTCAGCTTCAGTTGTTGAATTAGCCACCATTGTTTGCTTCTTACACTGCCATGAGACAAGTCTACACCCAAGGAATTGACATCCTCCAGTTGTTGACTTTCTGTCCAAGCTAGCACCAGCATAATCACTATCCGAAAATGCTACCAAGTCAAAAGGTAATTCCCTTGAATACCATAGACCCAACCTTGGTTGACCCTTAAGATATCTAAAAATTCTCTTGACTGCAGTTAAATGAGAAACCTTTGGAGTAACTTGAAATCTTGCACAAGCACAGACAGAGAACATGATGTCAGGTCTTGATGATGTGAGATACATCAAAGATCCTATCATAGATCTGTATGTGTGTACATCTACATTTTCTCCATCTAAGTCTTTTAGAAGTGGCTTCTCAGAGTCCATTGGTGTGCTTGCCACTTTTGAATCAGCAAATTGAAATTTTCTAAGTATCTCTGAAACATACTTGTCCTGAGAGATAAAGATTCCTTCATTTGATTGCTTAACTTGCAGACCCAAAAAGAATGTAGGTTCTCCCATAGAACTCATTTGAAACTTATCATGCATAAGTTTCTCAAACTCTAAACACATCTCCTTCCTAGTAGATCCAAAGATAATGTCATCCACATACACCTGTACTAACAGAAGATCCTTCTTGTGTTGTTTGATGAAAAGTGTCTGATCAATCTTTCCTCTTTGAAATCCATTTTCTAATAAGTAGGAAGCTAGTGTTGCATACCAAGCTCTTGGTGCCTGATGAAGGCCATAGAGAGCTTTAACTACTCTGTACACTTTGTCTGGATGTTGTGGGTCAATGAAGCCTGGAGGTTGTGAAACATACACCTCTTCTTCAATTGTTCCATATAAGAATGCACTCTTGACATCCATTTGATAAACTGTGAAGCCTAAAAATGAAGCATAAGCTAAGAAAAGCCTAATTGCCTCAATCCTTGCTACTGGAGCATAAATCTCATCATAGTCTATTCCTTCTTGTTGTGTGTACCCTTGGGCTACTAATCTAGCCTTATTTCGAATCACTATTCCCCTTTCATCCCTTTTATTCTTGAAAACCCATCTAGTGCCAATTACCTTTGCATTCTTAGGTAAATCAACTAGCACCCATATTTGATGTCTGATGAGTGTCTAAATACTCACCATTTTATTCCCATCTGAACTGCAAAAACATTTAAAAACACTCAGAAATGCTTCAAAATACAGAAAATATCTTTGAATTGTGGTTTTATCTGTTTCATGTGCAAAATGATTAAAAACGGGACGAAAACGAACATTTTTGGATTGGCTCGGAAATAATTGTGCATTTGATCAAGTGAAGACGAAAGTCAAAGACGGAGTCAAAGTCAACCCCTAAAATCCCGAAATGACACAAATGGTCCCTGGAATTAATTTTCACTATTGGCAATTTTGGTCCTTGGATTTTCAGCATATTACAATTTTGGTCCCTAGGTTTAACTAAAACCAAAATCCAAATCCTATCCCAAAATCACTAAACCCAGCAACAAATAAACCCAATCCTATAAACTAACCCAAGCCCAATCACAAAACAAATAACCCGGCCCAACCCTTTATCCCTTAGCTTATACCGGTTTGACACAGTCAAACCTTTCTCCTAAACCATCAACCCCGCCAAAACCATACCAGATACCACCACCATTTTCCACCGCCTTCCTGACACACCCACCCCCTCCTCCTCAACACGCTACCTAACAAACCAAATTGCATTCAATGCTTCTTCATCATCACAATTAACCAGAGATAGTGGATTTTTCCACTATCTCAATTTTGGCGCCAAAAATCTGTTTCAACGATTGAGATGATTTCAGGAGAATCCAAAGGCCAAGATATGATCAGAGAGGATGAGAAGACATATCCCACTTTATTTTAGTATAAATAGAAGGCAATGTAGCTTGTAATAAGTAAGTAGTTAATTTAGTTAAATCGTATTTCATGTTCAGTAGATGTAATCTTGTAATTTCCCATTCTCAGTTGTTAATTTATGTTAAATTCAATCAAAGTAATCTTATTTCAATCACTTATGTTCTAAATTTCAGTAGTGCTAAGTTTCAAATTGACTGTTAAGTAGAAATAAGCTCAAGCCTTATTTAGAATCAATCACAAACACTCACCAACCTTGCTATAAGCTTATGAAAGCTTTTCATAGCTTTTTGTAAGTTTATATTAGTTATATTCTGTATCAAGTTCGAATTATGAAGAAAAGTCAACAAAAGTCAACATAAGCTCCAAAAAGCTATTCTGGGTGAAACAAGCTGTTCAAGCAGTTTTCTGGTGTTTTCTAGCTTGTGTTAACAAGCTAGGATTGGTTCTGGTCATTAGTTATTGGTTCCATAAGCTACCTCAGTTGTAAGAAATTTCTAAATTTACTTAAAATTCCAAGTTACTGTACAATAGCTCAAATTTAGCTTATTATTGTAATTCTCAGCTTATTTGTAGTATAGAAGTATATTTAATCAGTTTCATAGTTATTAATCTAGCTTGTACTTAATTCAACTTAAAAATCATAAAAAAAGAGCCAAAAATAAGCTAGCTTATTAATCTGCTTAATTTTCAGTTAAAAGTCATTTTTCTTAGCTTATTGAACTTATTAGTAACATTAGAATCAGAAACTTAGTTTAAAACAGCCTAGTCACTTGTAAAATCCAAAACAGACCCTATAAAGGGCTGTTTGGCATTAAGTTATTTTCAGCTTGTTACTGTAGATTTGCAATTAATCCAAGTTCAAACCAGCTTAATTCATCATATATAAGCTGTTTCTAAGGTTTGATTAGCTAGTTCAATAGAAAATCAAGTTTTTTTAATGCCTGTGGGAATTTTAGCCTAGGAAAAGTCCAAATAAACCATAAGAAGCCAAAAGCTCATTTGACCCTTTTCTCTGGCTTATCTGAGTCCCATTGGGTCTAAATAGATTGAACTTAGAAGCCTAATAACTCTCCACACACTTGCACACACTCTGCTGCATCAGTTTAGACTGTGCAGAACACCATTTTTTAGCTACTGTTCTCAGCTTATTATTAGCTTATTCCATTAAGCTGAGACTCTGATTTTTGGTTTTCAAGTAGTTCACCCAACTAGTTTTATGGTTATAATCTGGGATTGAACTTTTTAGCTTATTTCATAGCTTAAATTGAGGCCTGCAAATTTCCCCATTTCACTGCCCTGAACCTGAATCAGAATTGCTTTCCTGATCCATCTGATCTAGGTGCAAATTAGGGTTCAATTGAGTTGTTAGATTTGGGGCTTTTTGGTTTTTAGAGTAGCCAGTAGTACTAGCAATGTTTTGCCCCCATATTATTCCACTTTTCAGCTTATTTAGAGTGCTTAAATCTGTCTGCAAGTTGGTGGTTTTTCTGCATAACTAGTGCAGCTGCCCTAGTGCTTATCTTGCTTATTCCTTGTGCTTATTTGTATTTTTAAGTTGTTTTATGCTTAATTAAGTTGTTTAAACCATTCCTGAGCTTTTGGGAATTTTTGGATAACTTTAGCTTATTTTTAGCTTATTTGCCAAACTGCTTTTCTGCCCATCTGCTTATTAGGGTTTAGAAAACTTTTGATTTTAATTTTCCTATATTAATAATATTATTTTAGACTTAACTTGAATTTTTCAGATTTTTCTAAAGTCATTTGATATTTTTAATCTTTTAATTAGTTTAAATTAGTAATTAAATCATAATAAATAGAATAATAATCAGAAAAATATAATTTTAATTTTCAAAATTTTCTTTTATTAAGTAGATTCTAGGAAAAATATAATCATCTCTGTAGACCTTAGAAAAAATAAAATATAAAATAAGTGATAGTTTCTATTTAATAGATTTTATCTTTTTAAATTTTTAATTAAGTACTTTTTATTTTTATAATTTTCTTAGCTTCTTTTCACCTCATAATATTTATAGAAAAAGTTTTAGATTTTTCTTTGTTCATTTAGTATTTATTATAAATTAAAATAGTTTAAAAAGTAATTAAATAATTAATAATAATTAAAAATATAAATTTAATTTCTAAAAATTTTCTTTTCTTAAAATAGAACCTAGAAAAATAATTTTACACTTGTAGGATTAGTTTTCTAATATTTCAGTTTTTATCCCGTTTTAGATTTCCCGTTACGCGTTTTTAGTTTAATTAATTCGCGTTTAATTTTCTTTTGTATATTTGTTTCTCATTATTTAAATTAGAATTAAAAAAGCAAAATCCAAAATTCCATATCATCAGTCATTCTAATCCAAAACTTAAGCAATTTGCCCATTCGCACCTCGTTGGGAAACGATCCGGGTAATCACTTACCTGGTTTCACACTACACACACAAACGTGAGTCTTTGCAAGTATCCTTTTTCACAAAGGGGTGATTTGCATTTATTCACGCGTATCCGTCATTGCATAATATTTATATATACGTTTTAGCACGGATCAAATTTTGGCGCCGCTGCCGGGGAGGTTGTGTTGCGACAATATTGTTTAAGTTTAAGCGATTAGTGATTTGAGACCCTTCCTTGTGAAGTTCCTATTTCCCATAAACCATATAAAATACAAAAATATTTTCCTTTTCTTTTATATATAATATCATATAAAAAATAAAAAACCCAAAAACATTTTCCGTTGTATTGTAAAATAAAAAGATAAAAGCAAAATTAATATAATATTCCTCAACTTGGGTATTATCATAATAAGTTCCCAAACCAAAGATTAAAACTTGCCTTTGTGTCGCTTGCGAATTCGGCTCACCTTTGATTGATAAACAAACTCTAACGGAGGTTTAAGGATAGTTTGACATTAAATTGTCGAACTGAAAGAAGCGAGTTTTTAAGGAGCATTCATTGCCCACCTTTGCTTCTCCGCCACTCTGTGCGTTTACAGTCAGAGAGCTACCGTATGCTGGTTGATTTAAGGTTTAAGTTCCTTGTGTTTTGCTTCGATCTTGTTTTAATTGAAATATTTTATTTAGTGCATGCGCACTCGTTCTTCTACGTCGACAAGTCCTTTACGTGAACTCGTAGATATTCCGAGAAGACGTAATCGTAGACGTGCTGCCCGAATAGTCGAACCCGAGATTCGTGCTGTTCCCATTAATAATATGGCAGACGAACGAACAATGGCGGAGATGCTCCAAGCACCCACCGAGGGTTACGGAGATGCCATCGTTTTACCACCCATCGATTCTGATCATTTTGAACTGAAAACGCATTTGATTCAACTCGTGTCTACAAACCAATTCCACGGGTTTGAACGAGAAGATCCGTATGCACACATTCGTTGGTTCAACAAGTTGACCTCTACAATCAATTACAAGAATGTGCCGCAAACATTTATCAAATTGATGCTATTTCCGTTTTCACTCGAAGGGGCAGCCCAGATTTGGCTGGATAAAGAACCCCCTCGATCCATTGAAACTTGGGAAGATCTCGTAAAGAAATTTGTCAATTATTTGTTCCCTCCATAAAAAACGACTAATCTGAAAAATGAAATTTCTGGATTTCGTCAAGGTTTCGATGAAAACTTCGGAGAGGCATGGGACAGATTTAAAGATCTCCTAAGAAAATGCCCGCATCATGATTTCACGGAATTACAACAGATCAATACGTTTTATAATGGGTTGAATGGAAACGATCAAGATTCACTTAACGCAGCCGCCGGTGGAAATATCTTGAATCGTCGACCTAAAGAGGTGATTGAAATTTGTGAAAATAAATCAAAAGTTCCTATATCTCGAAACAAAGTGAATGTTCCTGTCACTCCTGCTTCTTCATCCGGTAACTCATCTGAGTTAGCCTTTCTAACGGACGCAATGCGTTGCATGATTAAGGAAATGAAAGAAATGAAGAGTGAAATTCATAAACCGGAACAAATCAAAGCCATAAACAAAGTGTGTGAAACTTGTGGTGGCCCGCATGGGTATTATGATTGTCAAGCAACCGATGCTTCTCTTTACCCAGCTCCTGTAGCTGCAGTAAACCAAAATCAATACCGACCGCATGCTGAAACTCAGTACCGAGCACCTAATGCTATGGTACCACCTGGTTTTCCACCCGTACCAAATCAAAATAATCAAAATCGCTTTGTTCAAAATCAGGGACAAAATTTCAACAATTCCCAAAATTTCAATCAAAACCGAGGTCAGAATCAGGGGAATTTTAACCAAAAGCCATGGAATGTCCAAAACCAAAATCAGACGTCCTCGGATGAGTTGCTTAAGCAATTCATAAAATCCCAAGAGGAGACAAATAGGACCCAATATGAGACAAACCGGTTATTGGTTACCCAAATAAATGAGATAAAAAAGTCTTTAAATGATCTACCTTCTTCCTCGGGAGGTCTCCCTAGTAACACTGTTGTCAACCCAAGGGGTGAACTCAAAGCTGTCACTACACGTAGTGGTAAATCTCATGATGGACTCAAGGTGACAAAGGACCCGGTACTTCCCTCTAACAATGGAAGTGCTAAATACGTCCAACCTATGGTTGTCCAAAACTCTACACCCACAATTGCTCCTAAACCGTCAAGAATAGATCCTACTCTTTCACGATTTACGGTTAAAAGTTTGTCAAACAAACTTAGTGAGCAAAGGACAGCTAGAACTTATTCCAATATCCTCAATGTTGCTCCTATCAGTGCAATTGATGACAGTGATGATGATGAAAGTACCAATTTCATCAAAGCTATCACCACTCGTAGTGGTGCTGCTTATGAGGGACCCTCTGGTCCTATTCCTCCTCCGTTGTATGAAATGGAGAAAGAGACGGAGGATACAACGGACAAAGTGCAAATTCCAAGCCCACAAAGTACAACACAAGTCCATCCTCCGGTAGTCCCGAAAAAGAAATCCAAACCAGGAGTTGTCTTTGAATCTGTTGAGACTCCTGAAGTTGTTGCCCCTAAATCCAAACCTTATATTCCTTACCCATCGCGCTTAAATGAGCAAAAGCTCCGTGAAAAGGCTAGTCAACAAATGGACAAATTCTTTCAAATCTTTAAAGAATTACATTTTGACATAAGTTTTGCGGATGCTATCATTCTGATGCCTAAGTTTGCATCAACAATCAAACACTTGTTAAGCAACAAAGAAAAACTGATTGAAATGGCAAAAACTCCATTAAATGAGAACTGCGCAGCAGTTATCTTAAAAAAGCTTCCCGAGAAGCTTGGAGATCCTGGAAAGTTTCTAATACCTTGTGTATTTCCGGGAATGGTTGAATGCTATGCCTTGGCCGATCTTGGTGCAAGCATCAACCTGATGCCTCATTCAGTGTGGAAGAAACTTTCTCTTCCGGCTCTTACTCCTACCTGCATGACTCTTGAGCTTGCAGATCGAACTATATCACTTCCTCTCGGCATTGCCGAGGATGTGTTTGTGAAAGTAGGGAAGTTCCATTTTCCAGCTGACTTTGTGGTTGTTGAATTCGACGCAGATCAAAAGGTTCCTCTCATTCTTGGAAGAGGATTCCTAAAAATGGGCCATGCTCTTATTGATGTATTTAAGCATGAGATCACATTGCGTGTGGGTAATGAAGCTGTTACCTTTAACCATGATCAAACGTCGAGGTACTCCTCAAATTATGATTCTGAATCGGTTAACCGAATCGATGTCATTGATATTACTTCAAAGGAGTACTCTCAAGAAAGTGTTGGTTATTTTCATAATTCTGTGAGTGGGGATCCCACCACATCTTCTCAACTTATCATAGCCGACTCTTCCCCTTCTCTCACTTCGTTTGAGGGAAGTAATCCCTTTTGGGATGAGGTCGAGGCTTTTCTTGCTCTAGATAGTTCACTTCCGCATGAGGTTGATGATAACTATCTTGATCCTGAGGGGGACATTCTTTTTCTAGAAAGTTTGTTAAACGAAGATTCATCTTCCCCTCTTCCACCAAAACAACTTCATAATGAGGAAATCAAGTCAGTTGAGAAAACTGATAAATTTCCTGAGATCAAGTTTAAGGACTTGCCTCCTCCACTTGAATATGCAATTCTTGAGGAGGAAGTTCTTATCTTAATTGCTATTCAGATCTCTCTTCTTCCCTTCACCTACCCGGTGATTTCCCCTATCCTTCACTCATTCGGGAGTGAGGATATTACCTTTGACCCCGGCATTTTCCATCTTACATTGGTCTAAAGCCGGATATATCTCATCGGTGTGGACCTTTCATATACTTCAATGTTTATCTAGACATCTTGAATGAAAGTCCGATTGAGATGGTCTCTTCCACTTACTTCCCCATGAACCAATGAATTCGGGGTCGAGTCAAGCTAGCGAATCGGTTAATAAAAACAGTAGTAAAACATGGGTTTTCACCCATGTCTCACCCAAGTGTGGGGGAGATGCCCCACATGTTGTATATATGTATATAAGCTAAAAAAAAATATATATATATTTATATATATATAGTAGTATTTCCTTTTTACGTTCTAAGTGTCGGCATAATAGCCGGTGCTTTGAATATTGAGGGCAATATTCAGTTCTAAGTGTGGGGGGGAATTCTAGCGAATTTGATCATATGTACCATCTAGTACCCCCATTTTAGCCAAAATTTTAAAATTTTTTTCTCACTTAGAACGCAATAAATGGTTATCAGTCCGCCATGTCTAACCCACATAAGGATTGGCTAATCCGAGAGCAAACGGCTCTTGGTAAAGATATATCAAATCCGTTTATGGCTGACAATTTGCCGAAAATTGTATGGTATTCGACTCACCATATCTTTTATAGTAAAGAGTTGGCTAGCCCGCAAGGTTATGGCTTGTGGTAAAGGCATTGGAAAACCATGATTGGTAATCAGCTCGCCAAAGATAATAACTGTATTTTATCTAAGAGTTGGCTAGTCCAGAAGCAAACGGCTTTTGGTAAAGACAAATCAAATCCGTTGACAGCTGATGGTTTGCTCAAAATCATTTGGTTATCATTGTACCAAAGTATCACATACTAAAACATTGGCTACTCCAGAAGTAATGGCTTTTGGTAAAGAGACATAAAATCCATTAAATTTTCATAAAAGATTGCTAGGGACTAGCAATAGTTTAGTGTGGGGGATTGATGAGTGTCTAAATACTCATCATTTTATTCCCATCTGAACTGCAAAAACATTTAAAAACACTCAGAAATGCTTCAAAATACAGAAAATATCTTTGAATTGTGGTTTTATCTGTTTCATGTGCAAAATGATTAAAAACGGGACGAAAACGAACATTTTTGGATTGACTCGGAAATAATTGTGCATTTGATCAAGTGAAGACGAAAGTCAAAGACGGAGTCAAAGTCAACCCCCAAAATCCCGAAATGACACAAATGGTCCCTGGAATTAATTTTCACTATTGGCAATTTTGGTCCTTGGATTTTCAGCATATTACAATTTTGGTCCCTAGGTTTAACTAAAACCAAAATCCAAATCCTATCCCAAAATCACTAAACCCAGCAACAAATAAACCCAATCCTATAAACTAACCCAAGCCCAATCACAAAACAAATAACCCGGCCCAACCCTTTATCCCTTAGCTTATACCGGTTTGACTCAGTCAAACCTTTCTCCTAAACCATCAACCCCGCCAAAACCATACCAGATACCACCACCATTTTCCACCGCCTTCCTGACACACCCACCCCCTCCTCCTCAACACGCTACCTAACAAACCAAATTGCATTCAATGCTTCTTCATCATCACAATTAACCAGAGATAGTGGATTTTTCCACTATCTCAATTTTGGCGCCAAAAATCTGTTTCAACGATTGAGATGATTTCAGGAGAATCCAAAGGCCAAGATATGATCAGAGAGGATGAGAAGACATATCCCACTTTATTTTAGTATAAATAGAAGGCAATGTAGCTTGTAATAAGTAAGTAGTTAATTTAGTTAAATCGTATTTCATGTTCAGTAGATGTAATCTTGTAATTTCCCATTCTCAGTTGTTAATTTATGTTAAATTCAATCAAAGTAATCTTATTTCAATCACTTATGTTCTAAATTTCAGTAGTGCTAAGTTTCAAATTGACTGTTAAGTAGAAATAAGCTCAAGCCTTATTTAGAATCAATCACAAACACTCACCAACCTTGCTATAAGCTTATGAAAGCTTTTCATAGCTTTTTGTAAGTTTATATTAGTTATATTCTGTATCAAGTTCGAATTATGAAGAAAAGTCAACAAAAGTCAACATAAGCTCCAAAAAGCTATTCTGGGTGAAACAAGCTGTTCAGGAAGTTTTCTGGTGTTTTCTAGCTTGTGTTAACAAGCTAGGATTGGTTCTGGTCATTAGTTATTGGTTTCATAAGCTACCTCAGTTGTAAGAAATTTCTAAATTTACTTAAAATTCCAAGTTACTGTACAATAGCTCAAATTTAGCTTATTATTGTAATTCTCAGCTTATTTGTAGTATAGAAGTATATTTAATCAGTTTCATAGTTATTAATCTAGCTTGTACTTAATTCAACTTAAAAATCATAAAAAAAAGAGCCAAAAATAAGCTAGCTTATTAATCTGCTTAATTTTCAGTTAAAAGTCATTTTTCTTAGCTTATTGAACTTATTAGTAACATTAGAATCAGAAACTTAGTTTAAAACAGCCTAGTCACTTGTAAAATCCAAAACAGACCCTATAAAGGGCTGTTTGGCATTAAGTTATTTTCAGCTTGTTACTGTAGATTTGCAATTAATCCAAGTTCAAACCAGCTTAATTCATCATATATAAGCTGTTTCTAAGGTTTGATTAGCTAGTTCAATAGAAAATCAAGTTTTTTAATGCCTGTGGGAATTTTAGCCTAGGAAAAGTCCAAATAAACCATAAGAAGCCATAAGCTCATTTGACCCTTTTCTCTGGCTTATCTGAGTCCCATTGGGTCTAAATAGATTGAACTTAGAAGCCTAATAACTCTCCACACACTTGCACACACTCTGCTGCATCAGTTTAGACTGTGCAGAACACCATTTTTTAGCTACTGTTCTCAGCTTATTATTAGCTTATTCCATTAAGCTGAGACTCTGATTTTTGGTTTTCAAGTAGTTCACCCAACTAGTTTTAAGGTTATAATCTGGGATTGAACTTTTTAGCTTATTTCATAGCTTAAATTGAGGCCTGCAAATTTCCCCATTTCACTGCCCTGAACCTGAATCAGAATTGCTTTCCTGATCCATCTGATCTAGGTGCAAATTAGGGTTCAATTGAGTTGTTAGATTTGGGGCTTTTTGGTTTCTAGAGTAGCTAGTAGTACTAGCAATGTTTTGCCCCCATATTATTCCACTTTTCAGCTTATTTAGAGTGCTTAAATCTGTCTGCAAGTTGGTGGTTTTTCTGCATAACTAGTGCAGCTGCCCTAGTGCTTATCTTGCTTATTACTTGTGCTTATTTGTATTTTTAAGTTGTTTTATGCTTAATTAAGTTGTTTAAACCATTCCTGAGCTTTTGAGAATTTTTGGATAACTTTAGCTTATTTTTAGCTTATTTGCCAAACTGCTTTTCTGCCCATCTGCTTATTAGGGTTTAGAAAACTTTTGATTTTAATTTTCCTATATTAAGAATATTATTTTAGACTTAACTTGAATTTTTCAGATTTTTCTAAAGTCATTTGATATTTTTAATCTTTTAATTAGTTTAAATTAGTAATTAAATCATAATAAATAGAATAATAATCAGAAAAATATAATTTTAATTTTCAAAATTTTATTTTATTAAGTAGATTCTAGGAAAAATATAATCATCTCTGTAGACCTTAGAAAAAATAAAATATAAAATAAGTGATAGTTTCTATTTAATAGATTTTATCTTTTTAAATTTTTAATTAAGCACTTTTCATTTTTATAATTTTCTTAGCTTCTTTTCACCTCATAATATTTATAGAAAAAGTTTTAGATTTTTCTTTGTTCATTTAGTATTTATTATAAATTAAAATAGTTTAAAAAGTAATTAAATAATTAATAATAATTAAAAATATAAATTTAATTTCTAAAAATTTTCTTTTCTTAAAATAGAACCTAGAAAAATAATTTTACACTTGTAGGATTAGTTTTCTAATATTTCAGTTTTTATCCCATTTTAGATTTCCCGTTATGCGTTTTTAGTTTATTTAATTCGCGTTTAATTTTCTTTTGTATATTTGTTTCTCATTATTTAAATTAGAATTAAAAAAGCAAAATCCAAAATTCCATATCATCAGTCATTCTAATCCAAAACTTAAGCAATTTGCCCATTCGCACCTCGTTGGGAAACGATCCGGGTAATCACTTACCTGGTTTCACACTACACACACAAACGTGAGTCTTTGCAAGTATCCTTTTTCACAAAGGGGTGATTTGCATTTATTCACGCGTATCCGTCATTGCATAATATTTATATATACGTTTTAGCACGGATCAAATTTTAGCGCCGCTGCCTGGGAGGTTGTGTTGCGACAATATTGTTTAAGTTTAAGCGATTAGTGATTTGAGACCCTTCCTTGTGAAGTTCCTATTTCCCATAAACCATATAAAATACAAAAATATTTTCCTTTTCTTTTATATATAATATCATATAAAAATAAAAAAACCCAAAAACATTTTCCGTTTTATTGTAAAATAAAAAGATAAAAGCAAAATTAATATAATATTCCTCAATTTGGGTATTATCATAATAAGTTCCCAAACCAAAGATTAAAACTTGTCTTTGTGTCGCTTGCGAATTCGGCTCACCTTTGATTGATAAACAAACTCTAACGGAGGTTTAAGGATAGTTTGACATTAAATTGTCGAACTGAAAGAAGCGGGTTTTTAAGGAGCATTCATTGCCCACCTTTGCTTCTCCGCCACTCTGTGCGTTTTTCAGTCAGAGAGCTACCGTACGCTGGTTGATTTAAGGTTTAAGTTCCTTGTGTTTTGCTTCGATCTTGTTTTAATTGAAATATTTTATTTAGTGCATGCGCACTCGTTCTTCCACGTCGACAAGTCCTTTACGTGAACTCGTAGATATTCCGAGAAGACGTAATCGTAGACGTGCTGCCCGAATAGTCGAACCCGAGATTCGTGCTGTTCCCATTAATAATATGGCAGACGAACGAACAATGGCGGAGATGCTTCAAGCACCCACTGAGGGTTACGGAGATGCCATCGTTTTACCACCCATCGATTCTGATCATTTTGAACTGAAAACGCATTTGATTCAACTCGTGTCTACAAACCAATTCCACGGGTTTGAACGAGAAGATCCGTATGCACACATTCGTTGGTTCAACAAGTTGACCTCTACAATCAATTACAAGAATGTGCCGCAAACAGTTATCAAATTGATGCTATTTCCGTTTTCACTCGAAGGGGCAGCCCGGATTTGGCTGGATAAAGAACCCCCTCGATCCATTGAAACTTGGGAAGATCTTGTAAAGAAATTTGTCAATTATTTGTTCCCTCCATAAAAAACGACTAATCTGAAAAATGAAATTTCTGGATTTCGTCAAGGTTTCGATGAAAACTTCGGAGAGGCATGGGACAGATTTAAAGATCTCCTAAGAAAATGCCCGCATCATGATTTCACGGAATTACAACAGATCAATACGTTTTATAATGGGTTGAATGGAAACGATCAAGATTCACTTAACGCAACCGCCGGTGGCAATATCTTAAATCGTCGACCTAAAGAGGTGATTGAAATTTGTGAAAATAAATAAAAAGTTCCTATATCTCGAAACAAAGTGAATGTTCCTGTCACTCCTGCTTCTTCATCCGGTAACTCATCTGAGTTAGCCTTTCTAACGGACGCAATGCGTTGCATGATTAAGGAAATGAAAGAAATGAAGAGTGAAATTCATAAACCGGAACAAATCAAAGCCATAAACAAAGTGTGTGAAACTTGTGGTGGCCCGCATGGGTATTATGATTGTCAAGCAACCGATGCTTCTCTTTACCCAGCTCCTGTAGCTGCAGTAAACCAAAATCAATACCGACCGCATGCTGAAACTCAGTACCGAGCACCTAATGCTATGGTACCACCTGGTTTTCCACCCGTACCAAATCAAAATAATCAAAATCGCTTTGTTCAAAATCAGGGACAAAATTTCAACAATTCCCAAAATTTCAATCAAAACCGAGGTCAGAATCAGGGGAATTTTAACCAAAAGCCATGGAATGTCCAAAACCAAAATCAGACGTCCTCGGATGAGTTGCTTAAGCAATTCATAAAATCCCAAGAGGAGACAAATAGGACCCAATATGAGACAAACCGGTTATTGGTTACCCAAATAAATGAGATAAAAAAGTCTTTAAATGATCTACCTTCTTCCTCGGGAGGTCTCCCTAGTAACACTGTTGTCAACCCAAGGGGTGAACTCAAAGCTGTCACTACACGTAGTGGTAAAGCTCATGATGGACTCAAGGTGACAAAGGACCCGGTACTTCCCTCTAACAATGGAAGTGCTAAATACGTCCAACGTATGGTTGTCCAAAACTCTACACCCACAATTGCTCCTAAACCGTCAAGAATAGATCCTACTCTTTCACGATTTACGGTTAAAAGTTTGTCAAACAAACTTAGTGAGCAAAGGACAGCTAGAACTTATTCCAACATCCTCAATGTTGCTCCTATCAGTGCAATTGATGACAGTGATGATGATGAAAGTACCAATTTCATCAAAGCTATCACCACTCGTAGTGGTGCTGCTTATGAGGGACCCTCTGGTCCTATTCCTCCTCCGTTGTATGAAATGGAGAAAGAGACGGAGGATACAACGGACAAAGTACAAATTCCAAGCCCACAAAGTACAGCACAAGTCCATCCTCCGGTAGTCCCGAAAAAGAAATCCAAACCAGGAGTTGTCTTTGAATCTGTTGAGACTCCTGAAGTTGTTGCCCCTAAATCCAAACCTTATATTCCTTACCCATCGCGCTTAAATGAGCAAAAGCTCCGTGAAAAGGCTAGTCAACAAATGGACAAATTCTTTCAAATCTTTAAAGAATTACATTTTGACATAAGTTTTGCGGATGCTATCATTCTGATGCCTAAGTTTGCATCAACAATCAAACACTTGTTAAGCAACAAAGAAAAACTGATTGAAATGGCAAAAACTCCATTAAATGAGAACTGCGCAGCAGTTATCTTAAAAAAGCTTCCCGAGAAGCTTGGAGATCCTGGAAAGTTTCTAATACCTTGTGTATTTCCGGGAATGGTTGAATGCTATGCCTTGGCCGATCTTGGTGCAAGCATCAACCTGATGCCTCATTCAGTGTGGAAGAAACTTTCTCTTCCGGCTCTTACTCCTACCTGCATGACTCTTGAGCTTGCAGATCGAACTATATCACTTCCTCTCGGCATTGCCGAGGATGTGTTTGTGAAAGTAGGGAAGTTCCATTTTCCAGCTGACTTTGTGGTTGTTGAATTCGACGCAGATCAAAAGGTTCCTCTCATTCTTGGAAGAGGATTCCTAAAAACGAGCCATGCTCTTATTGATGTATTTAAGCATGAGATCACATTGCGTGTGGGTAATGAAGCTGTTACCTTTAACCATGATCAAACGTCGAGGTACTCCTCAAATTATGATTCTGAATCGGTTAACCGAATCGATGTCATTGATATTACTTCAAAGGATTACTCTCAAGAAAGTGTTGGTTATTTTCATAATTCTGTGAGTGAGGATCCCACCACATCTTCTCAACTTATCATAGCCGACTCTTCCCCTTCTCTCACTTCGTTTGAGGGAAGTGATCCCTTTTGGGATGAGGTCGAGGCTTTTCTTGCTCTAGATAGTTCACTTCCGCATGAGGTTGATGATAACTATCTTGATCCTGAGGGGGACATTCTTTTTCTAGAAAGTTTGTTAAACGAAGATTCATCTTCCCCTCTTCCACCAAAACAACTTCATAATGAGGAAATCAAGTCAGTTGAGAAAACTGATAAATTTCCTGAGATCAAGTTTAAGGACTTGCCTCCTCCACTTGAATATGCAATTCTTGAGGAGGAAGTTCTTATCTTAATTGCTATTCAGATCTCTCTTCTTCCCTTCACCTACCCGGTGATTTCCCCTATCCTTCACTCATTCGGGAGTGAGGATATTACCTTTGACCCCGGCATTTTCCATCTTACATTGGTTTAAATCCGGATATATCTCATCGGTGTGGACCTTTCATATACTTCAATGTTTATCTAGACATCTTGAATGAAAGTCGATTGAGATGGTCTCTTCCACTTACTTCCCCATGAACCAATGAATTCGGGGTCGAGTCAAGCTAGCGACTCGGTTAATAAAAACAGTAGTAAAACATGGGTTTTCACCCATGTCTCACCCAAGTGTGGGGGAGATGCCCCACATGTTGTATATATGTATATAAGCTAAAAAAAAAAAAAAAAAAAAAAAAAAAAAAAAAAAAAAAAAAAAAAAAAAAAAAAAAAGTTGTATTTCCTTTTTACGTTCTAAGTATCGGCATAATAGCCGGTGCTTTGAATATTGAGGGCAATATTCAGTTCTAAGTGTGGGGGGGAATTCTAACGAATTTGATCATATGTACCATCTAGTACCCCCATTTTGGCCAAAATTTTAAAATTTTTTTCTCACTTAGAACGCAATAAATGGTTATCAGTCCGCCATGTCTAACCCACATAAGGATTGGCTAATCCGAGAGCAAACGGCTCTTGGTAAAGATATATCAAATCCGTTTATGGCTGACAATTTGCCGAAAATTGTATGGTATTCGACTCACCATATCTTTTATAGTAAAGAGTTGGCTAGCCCGCAAGGTTATGGCTTGTGGTAAAGGCATTGGAAAACCATGATTGATAATCAGCTCGCCAAAGATAATAACTGTATTTTATCTAAGAGTTGGCTAGTCCAGAAGCAAACGGCTTTTGGTAAAGACAAATCAAATCCGTTGACAGCTGATGGTTTGCTCAAAATCATTTGGTTATCATTGTACCAAAGTATCACATACTAAAACATTGGCTACTCCAGAAGTAATGGATTTTGGTAAAGAGACATAAAATCCATTAAATTTTCATAAAAGATTGCTAGGGACTAGCAATAGTTTAGTGTGGGGGATTGATGAGTGTCTAAATACTCATCATTTTATTCCCATTTGTACTGCAAAAACATTTAAAACCACTCAGAAATGCTTCAAAATACAGAAAATATCTTTGAATTGTGGTTTTATCTGTTTCATGTGCAAAATGATTAAAAACAGGACGAAAACGAACATTTTTGGATTGACTCGGAAATAATTGTGCATTTGATCAAGTGAAGACGAAAGTCAAAGATGGAGTCAAAGTCAACCCCCAAAATCCCAAAATGACACAAATGGTCTCAGGAATTAATTTTCACTATTGGCAATTTTGGTCCTTTGATTTTCAGCATATTACAATTTTGGTCCCTAGGTTTAACTAAAACCATAATCCAAATCCTGTCCCAAAATCACTAAACCCAGCAACAAATAAACCCAATCCTATAAACTAACCCAAGCCCAATCACAAAACAAATAACCCGGCCCAACCCTTTATCCCTTAGCTTATACCGGTTTGACTCAGTCAAACCTTTCTCCTAAACCATCAACCCCGCCAAAACCATACCAGATACCACCACCATTTTCCACCGCCTTCCTGACACACCCACCCCCTCCTCCTCAACACGCTACCTAACAAACCAAATTGCATTCAATGCTTCTTCATCATCACAATTAACCAGAGATAGTGGATTTTTCCACTATCTCAATTTTGGCGCCAAAAATCTGTTTCAACGATTGAGATGATTTCAGGAGAATCCAAAGGCCAAGATATGATCAGAGAGGATGAGAAGACATATCCCACTTTATTTTAGTATAAATAGAAGGCAATGTAGCTTGTAATAAGTAAGTAGTTAATTTAGTTAAATCGTATTTCATGTTCAGTAGATGTAATCTTGTAATTTCCCATTCTCAGTTGTTAATTTATGTTAAATTCAATCAAAGTAATCTTATTTCAATCACTTGTGTTCTAAATTTCAGTAGTGCTAAGTTTCAAATTGACTGTTAAGTAGAAATAAGCTCAAGCCTTATTTAGAATCAATCACAAACACTCACCAACCTTGCTATAAGCTTATGAAAGCTTTTCATAGCTTTTTGAAAGTTTATATTAGTTATATTCTGTATCAAGTTCGAATTATGAAGAAAAGTCAACAAAAGTCAACATAAGCTCCAAAAAGCTATTCTGGGTGAAACAAGCTGTTCAGGAAGTTTTCTGGTGTTTTCTAGCCTGTGTTAACAAGCTAGGATTGGTTCTGGTCATTAGTTCTTGGTTCCATAAGCTACCTCAGTTGTAAGAAATTTCTAAATTTACTTAAAATTCCAAGTTACTGTACAATAGCTCAAATTTAGCTTATTATTGTAATTCTCAGCTTATTTGTAGTATAGAAGTATATTTAATCAGTTTCATAGTTATTAATCTAGCTTGTACTTAATTCAACTTAAAAATCATAAAAAAAGAGCCAAAAATAAGCTAGCTTATTAATCTGCTTAATTTTCAGTTAAAAGTCATTTTTCTTAGCTTATTGAACTTATTAGTAACATTAGAATCAGAAACTTAGTTTAAAACAGCCTAGTCACTTGTAAAATCCAAAACAGGCCCTATAAAGGGCTGTTTGGCATTAAGTTATTTTCAGCTTGTTACTGTAGATTTGCAATTAATCCAAGTTCAAACCAGCTTAATTCATCATATATAAGCTGTTTCTAAGGTTTGATTAGCTAGTTCAATAGAAAATCAAGTTTTTTAATGCCTGTGGGAATTTCAGCCTAGGAAAAGTCCAAATAAACCATAAGAAGCCATAAGCTCATTTGACCCTTTTCTCTGGCTTATCTGAGTCCCATTGGGTCTAAATAGATTGAACTTAGAAGCCTAATAACTCTCCACACACTTGCACACACTCTGCTGCATCAATTTAGACTATGCAGAACACCATTTTTTAGCTACTGTTCTCAGCTTATTATTAGCTTATTCCATTAAGCTGAGACTTTGATTTTTGGTTTTCAAGTAGTTCACCCAACTAGTTTTTAGGTTATAATCTGGGATTGAACTTTTTAGCTTATTTCATAGCTTAAATTGAGGCCTGCAAATTTCCCCATTTCACTGCCCTGAACCTGAATCAGAATTGCTTTCCTGATCCATCTGATCTAGGTGCAAATTAAGGTTCAATTGAGTTGTTAGATTTGGGGATTTTTGGTTTTTAGAGTAGCCAGTAGTACTAGCAATCTTTTGCCCACATATTATTCCACTTTTCAGCTTATTTAGAGTGCTTAAATCTGTCTACAAGTTTGTGGTTTTTCTGCATAACTAGTGCAGCTGCCCTAGTGCTTATCTTGCTTATTCCTTGTGCTTATTTGTATTTTTAAGTTTTTTTATGCTTAATTAAGTTGTTTAAACCATTCCTGAGCTTTTGGGAATTTTTGGATAACTTTAGCTTATTTTTAGCTTATTTGCCAAACTGCTTTTCTGCCCATCTGCTTATTAGGGTTTAGAAAACTTTTGATTTTAATTTTCCTATATTAAGAATATTATTTTAGACTTAACCTGAATTTTTCAGATTTTTCCTAAGTCATTTGATATTTTTAATCTTTTAATTAGTTTAAATTAGTAATTAAATCATAATAAATAGAATAATAATCAGAAAAATATAATTTTAATTTTCAAAATTTTCTTTTATTAAGTAGATTCTAGGAAAAATATAATCATCTCTGTAGACCTTAGGAAAAAATAAAATATAAAATAAGTGATAGTTTCTATTTAATAGATTTTATCTTTTTAAATTTTTAATTAAGCACTTTTCATTTTTATAATTTTCTTAGCTTCTTTTCACCTCATAATATTTATAGAAAAAGTTTTAGATTTTTATTTGTTCATTTAGTATTTATTATAAATTAAAATAGTTTAAAAAGTAATTAAATAATTAATAATAATTAAAAATATAAATTTAATTTCTAAAAATTTTCTTTTCTTAAAATAGAACCTAGAAAAATAATTTTACACTTGCAGGATTAGTTTTCTAATATTTCAGTTTTTATCCCATTTTAGATTTCCCGTTACGCGTTTTTAGTTTAATTAATTCGCGTTTAATTTTCTTTTGTATATTTGTTTCTCATTATTTAAATTAGAATTAAAAAAGCAAAATCCAAAATTCCATATCATCAGTCATTCTAATCCAAAACTTAAGCAATTTGCCCATTCGCACCTCGTTGGGAAACGATCCGGGTAATCACTTACCTGGTTTCACACTACACACACAAACGTGAGTCTTTGCAAGTATCCTTTTTCACAAAGGGGTGATTTGCATTTATTCACGCGTATCCGTCATTGCATAATATTTATATATACGTTTTAGCACGGATCACCATACCTTCTGAATCTTGAACTGAAGAAGCTCCTCTTGCATAGCTTCTACCCAGCTTGAATTATCTAAGGCTTTAAGAATGTTCTTTGGTTCATCTTGTGAGAGAAAACATACAAACAAGCAAGAGTTTGAAAACTCATGCTGCTTTGAAGCATAAAGGGCATCAAGAAGCCCTTGTTGGTCTGAAGACATCAGTTGTTGTCTTGTCTTCACACCTGATTGTACATCTCCAATCACATTATTTAGGGAGTGGACTTTGTGAATTCTTGTTTGTGGAGTAGAAGGAACTTGATAATTTGATGGAAGATTGTTGAAATCCATCTCATTGTCTGAGAATTCTGCTTCTTTCGTTTCTGAAGGGCCAGCAGCAGAATCATTTAGCCTAACAGCAGAATCAGTAAGCTTAGCAGCAGAATCACCAGCAGAAACAATTTGTTGTTCCTGAGTTCCATCTTCTTTCCTTTCATCTTCAACACCTTCTTTAGCCTTGCCAGAAGAAGATTCATCAGTTGTTGAAGTTGATTCCACACTTGTACTTGACCATATTGGCATCCAAACATGATCTTGGTTTGTCTCCTTTTCTAACCTTGCCTCATCTGTTGTTTGTGAACCTGAAAAATCATTAGTTTCTGCAACAACAGGCACATAATTCATTGATTTGGTTATTGTTTCAAGATCAAATAGCCATTTTGGTCCTTGACCTTCTACATTGGATTTGTCCTCTAAAAACTCCACATGTAGGTTTTCTTCTACAATCATAGTTCTTGTGTTGTATACTCTAAATGCTTTGCTATTAAGAGAATATCCAACAAAGAAACCTTCATCTGCTTTGCCATCGAATTTTCCTAAATGGTCTAAGGTATTGAGAATTGTCACATGACATCCAAAAGGTCTAAGAAATCCTATTGCAGGAGTTCTACCTCTAAAAAGTTCATATGATGTCTTATTGTGAGGCTGTATAACTAAAACTCTATTTTGAACATAGCAAATAGTGTTGACTGCTTCAGCCCAAAAAGTTATAGGTAGCTTAGAATCAGCTAACATAGTTCTAGCAGCTTCAATTAGTGTTCTATTCTTTCTCTCAACAACACCATTCTGTTGTGGTGTTCTAGCAACACTAAATTCTCTCTTAATACCTTTTTGTTTGCAGAAATCATCCATAACTCTATTCTTAAACTCTGTCCCATTATCACATCTAATGACCTTCACTTTCTTGTCTACTTGGTTTTCTATCTGAGTAATAAATGTCTTAAGGATGCTTGTAGTCTCATCCTTAGTAGATAGAAAGAAAACCCATGTAAATCTAGTATAGTCATCAATTATAACAAGACAATATCTCTTATGCATTATACTACTTACTGAAACAGGTCCAAATAAGTCCATATGCAGCATAAACAATGATTGATTGAAAGAGTTAAAAATCTTGGGCTTACAAGTGGCTTTGTGTTGTTTGCCTTTTAGACAAGCAATGCATGTTTGATCATTTTCAAATCTTTTGTGAGGTAAACCTCTTACCAAACCATTCTTAACAATTTTATTTATGGTTTTGAAGTTAATATGACCAACCCTTCTATGCCATTTCATTGATTCATCCAATGTGGCCTTTGCAACAAGACAAGTTAAATTCTTTTTAGGAACAATGTTCTTCATGTCTACACTGTACATATTGCCCTTTCTAGGAATTCTAAGAAGTACTTGACTTTCACCAGGCATCTTAAAATCAGGAGAAAGTACAAGACATTCAGTCTCACAGAAAAGAACATTGTTCTTTTTGTCACACATTTGTGAGACACTAAAAAGATTATAATTTAGCTCTTTTACATAGAACACATCTTCAAAATCTAAATTTCCAGTTTTAATGGTACCTTTACCGGAAATTTTACCACCAACACCTCCTCCAAAGGTAACATAGCCTCCATCTATTGATTGAAAATCTGAGAGATAAGACTTGTTGCCTGTCATGTGCCTTGAACATCCACTATCTGAGTATCCTTGATCCTCTTGTTGATCATTTGAATGTTCCTGCACATAAATGAGAAGTATTAGTTTCTTTTGGGGACCCAAGCCATTACTGACTTGGATCTGCCTCTTGCATCAATGTAATTTAATCTTTTAAGGACAGTTGATGCAACATTGGATTTAAGAATCCAACATGCTGAGGCCTTAACAGCATTTGCCCTGTTTCCCTTAGCAGCAGAATGAACTAATTGCTTAGCAGCAGGAACTGCTAACTTTTCAGTTCTACCCTTTGGTTTCCAAACTTGTTTTTGAACCACTGCTTTTGTTTGAATGGGCCTTAGAACAGTCTTTGATGCATGTTTGAAAAATGTTTTTGCACCCTTAGCTGTTGATTTTGGGTTAACAGTCATAGATGGTCGAGCAGCAGGAGCAATTAGTCTAGCAGCAGGAACCAGTTGTCTACCAGCAGGATCAGGGTTTGAGATAGACTTGTTTGAGACTTTTTTGGGTTTTGTTCTATTAACACTAGAACTAGGGTGAAAGTGAGTTTGAGGAGTTTGCCTTTTGAAGTTCACCCTATTGTTTTCATACCCAGTTACCCAATGGTTGCAGAAAGCTGCAAGATGGTCAAAACTATCACATGTGTAACAAGCTTTGTTATAAAAAGCAAAGTCATCACCTAATTGGTTAGACTTAAGGTTGTTCCAATTCCTTTGGTTACCTCTGGGCTTGTTGGTGGTTCTATATTGTTCACAATATCTAACTGGTTGCCTAACATGCTTAATGTTTGATTTAGGCCTATCAGTATTGTGTTTGACTATCTTAGAAAGACTTGTTCCTACTTTCTTAACCACTTCAGGATTTGACATAGCCTGTTCTTCTTCATCACTATCAGTTGTGCAATCCTCAACAACTATAGCATCTAATTTCTTAACAAAGGACACCTTGTCCTGATAAAGTAAAGTTTTATCTAAACTTTTACTTACTTTTTCTACCTTAAGACTCTCAGTAGTCTTAGAACCATATTCCATTATTGGTTCTTGAAACTCAGGTAAACCTGAATTCCCTAGGTCAATCCCTGGGGGTTTTGGGATGCCTCTATAAGGAGGTGGGACACTCTTATATCCTACTCCTGACTTAGCTCTATTAATCACTTGACATTCTACTATGTTGTGCACACTTCTAGAAGCATGTTCTAGTGCCTGTGTAGTCAAGTGAATGTTTTCATTTTCCTTTTTGACCCTATCATAAGCTTCTCTCAAAAGCTTAATTTCAGCATCTCTAAAGAATATGTCCTGTCTTAGGAGAGCTTTGTCATCAGAAAAAGCTAATTCATTTGCTTTATAGTGTGTGATTTGTTTCTCTAAAGTCTCTAATCCACACTTATAGTTTATAAAGTTTTGAAAAGTCTTGCTTAGCTCTTTCTTTTGATCATCATATTGTTTGATTAAAACCTGTAGAGCATTAAGAGCAGTGCAAGTATTTGAACAAGCTTTATGATTTTGTACCTCAGTAGCAGAAAAAGCCATAAGTGCCATCTGAGCAGGAGTTTCTTCTTCATCTGCCATGAAGCTCCAATCAAAACCTAAGCCATCAATAGCTACCATAGCTTTTGGCTCAATAACCTCCTCTGTTTTGGATTTGCTTCCAAAACCTCTATTCTTGCTATCTTGCTGCCTTGGTCTTCTGCACTCTCTTGAGAAATGACCCATCATGTGGCAGTTATAGCACTCTATCTTTGACTTATCAAAACCAGCAGCATCAGTGTTGCTGATTATGAGCTTCTTCCCCGTCTTGTGATAGAACTTCTTGGCTCTCATGCTAAGAAGAGAAATTTGCCATTTTAGATCCATTTCCTCCAGATCATCTTCATGGATCTCTTGGAGGTCTTCATAGGAGAGCATGGACCCATTATTCTGACTTGTAAGAAATGCACAACAAGTCTTTTCATCCAAAATACTTATGGTACTGCTTGATGAACTAGCAGCACCAACATCATCAACAACTTTCACCTCTTCACTTGATTTTGAGGTACTAGGAGTTGACATAAATGCCTTGTTCCCAGTATTAGAACTAGTACCTCCATTCTTCTTCAAATCTTGCTCCACAATCTTGAAGTTGCTATACAAGTCCATCAGTTCCATGGTGTCTAAGTCTGGCTTGTTCTTCCAGACAACAACATGCATAGCCCACTCTTCTGGTAAGCTTCTCAGAAATTTTGAGTTCAAATCTTCTTGAGGCATTTCAATCCCAAGAATAGCAAGTTGGCTCACAATATTCTGAAGCCTGTTAAACATGTGGTCAAGAGATTCATTGTATGTAGAGGAGAAGTTTTCAAACTGCTGCTTGAGCAGTGTCTTGTGGGTTTTCTTGGTGGCTTCATTTCCACCATACTTGGCAATAATAGCTTCAAATAATGACTTGGCATCTTTGAACTTGCTGAAGTTTAGAAGTTGATCATTGGGAATGGTCATCATCAGCATGCTTCTTGCCTTCAAGTCATTTTTCTTCTTTATTCTATCTTCTGCATATGCTGGCTTTGTCTGCAGAGTTGACACCACTTTGCCTTCCACTGTTGATGTAGTGGTGGTAGGCTGGTAAGAGTCTCCATCTTCAATGATTTCCCAAAGTGCATAATCTTGCACTTGGAAAAATTGCTCTATCCTCAACCTCCACATCTCAAACTCATTCTGTTTGAGCATGGGAATCTTTGCAGCAACATTTGTCTGAATAGATTCAACGTCCATTTCTTTAGCTTCTTCTTCTAAATCAATAATATCAGCCTGAGCTCTGATACCACTTGTTGGGATTCGACACACGGTTAAGGTGGTTAAACCTTTTGTTCTTTGTGTGTATGATATATTGAGTTAATATGATTAAGTATGCGGAATCTACTTAATCACACTTAGAAGGTTATTTGTGTTATGGAAATGGAACAGTTGTGATTGTTATATGATAATGAACAATGAAAGATTAACACCAAACGATTCAATATTATTAATGATAATAATACGAGTGATCTTGAATTATCACTAGGGTTACAACCTTGAATCTTAAGTTTTTCTAACTTGTGATATTGTTGTGTTTGTTCTAGTTCTAACAGTTATGAGTTCTAATAATAACACACACTAATATCTAGTCTAAGATCTTCTTTTATAGTCCAAGAAGATCTTTACAATATTGCTTAAAGTCTAGTCGAACTACTTGCTAACTTATCTTGAGTGTGTCAGTACATAAGATACAACATGTATCTGTGTACACAACTTGTTAACTAAGCACATGGGGTAAGATATTATCTACCGTATATTGTTGACCAAAATACACATAATATCTTTTCATACTTATCCACTTAGCAGCAGAATGTACATTAGCAGCAGCAATGTTAACACTAGCAGCAGAATCCTTCAGCAGCAGAATGTTAAGCCTAGCAGCAGAATCATTTATCGCTAGCAGCAGAATCAAATGTTCTAGCAGCAGGAACAAACATTACCAGCAAGAACCAAATGTACTAGCAGCAGAATCACACTTAGAGTATTTCTTTGAATAGAATCCGATATTAAACTTCTTGAATATTTAATTCCCAACACTTATATTAAATAAGAATTCAATTACCAACCTCGGACATTTACTAACTAGATACTTATAGCATTTAAGTTAGCATTGAATGTCATTTTGAGGGCCCTGAATGACTTTTCATTCAGTGAGGGGTTCAGGGAAGGTGATTCAGTGATATTTTTCACTGAGGAACACATTGATTCAGGGACCTGAGGTTTTTCAGAATTTACACTTAGAAGGATGGATTCAATCAGTGGACTGATTCTCAATATCCAACATCCCTAATTCAACTTTCAGTCTTGTGAAAGTTGGTTCAACTAAAGGTTTGGTGAATATATCAGCTAGCTGATATACGTGCTTTGATGTGTTTATTTATTTAGATGCGTGTCATGCTATTTAAATTCCAACAGTTTAGAAATGCTTGTGTGATGTAATGAATGTGAGCTAAGTGGCGACTTGATGTTATGTGTTAAGTGAGACTTGGAGAAATAGGCTAGTAAAGTAAGTGTTATGATGTATGTGATGCTTATATGTTATGTAAAGTATAAGGGTATGTTATGATCGTTTTACTTACTAAGCGTTATCGCTTACCGTTATAGTTGACAATGTTTTGTAAGTTATATGGCAATGCTTTGGCTTGGATTAATGAATGGATATGCGAAAGGTAGAAGGTTTGGTATGTGATAGGAGCTTAGTATAGAATACCAAGCTCAAGTCAATGTTGTACCCCCGAATTTCTAAAATGGTTTATATGTATGCTGTCGAGTGTCAACGTTTATGTCTTTGTTGTTAAAGTTAAATATGTCAAACGGTTCATTATAGTAACGGGTTTTAGTGTTTAGAGTCATGGATAAAGGGGTGTTTGGAATAAGTGTATTTATACCCATTTTGGGTTGTAAACGGGTTGAATGGTTATGAAAATGATTTATTATGTTATGTTAACGATTTTTGGAGGTTTTGATGTTATGCCGAAATATGGAAGTCATTTTCCGGAAATTGGAGTAAGTTGTAAAAAGTTGGGTTTGTTAGTAAAATCTGGAAATGGGAGCATAAGGACTTCCGTGCCTGGACATAAGGCCTTCTGCAATTAAAAGTGGTTTTCTTAGTTTCTGAGTTACAGGTCATACGCCCTTATGGGCTGGCATAAGGCCTTCTGCCTAAAAATGTATTTTCACAGTTTCTGAGTACAGATCATACGCCCTTCTGGACTTTTGGCATAAGGGCATATGGTACACAGGTTGTCTTGGCAGATTTTTGTCAATTTTTGAAATATCATATCTTTTGAACCGTAAGTCGCCACGGGTCGCGCCACCAGGCATTTCAAAGGTAATTGAGTCTAGTTTCAGTTAAAAATAGTCTAAAGGTCTGAATATTTATAGATTTTTGTTAAAGGTTAAAAGAGTAACAAAATATCCGTTAAAGTTGGGTCGTTTCCGCGTAAAAGTTCAAATTTCAATGATTTTATGATGTGTCGTTCACGGGGTGTTACAAATTGGTATCAGAGCTTCGGTTTAAGTGAATTAGGTTTCCCTATAGGTTGCCTAGACTTAAACCACTAGTAGATGCGTTGGATGTAAGATTAAGTAATGCGGATAAGTATTTGTTTAAGTTATAGAAAATGATTGTTAAGTTATGAGATGGATCATGTGATTGTTATATGAGCTTAAGATGTAAAATGTTGAATGTGTGTTATAATATTGATGTGTGTGATATAAGTCCATGGCGGATTAGATGTGCTAAATGTTTAGAACACAGTGCACCTTGGATAGTGTCGGTGATTGTTATGTGAATACGTGAATGCATGTTATAGTAATGTTAGTAAGCTGCGAGTAGAAGTGTTAAATGGTAGAGTTCCTTATAGAAGGGTCTTATTAAAATGTCATTATAGTAAGGAATATAAATGGGAAATGTGATGAAGTATGACCCGAGTGACGATGGTGACCAACATATGGTCACATAAGCAAAGTGTAATTAGTGTACGGCCGGTAAGTTGGTATTAGAGATGGGATGAAAGCGAGTTAAAGTATTAGATGTTTAAGAATGGGATTATAGTGGTGGTTAGTATGTTATAGTGTAATGTAGTGATGGTATGATTAGAAATTGACACACGGATTGTTAAGTGTCTAATAACATAAAAGTTATAGAATGAGATTAAGGTATATTGGTATGTAATGACGAGATAGAATGGTATAGCTAAAGTGTTAATAGCTATAATGGAATGAGTATGTATGAGATTAAAGTGTTGTCCTAAGGTAATTATATCACGGATAATGTGCCTCATTAGCGGTGACTATTATAATTAAAATGTCGAATAATAAGCATGTTTATAAGGTGAAAGAATAATGAATGGATGTTAGTGAGGTGTTATAGATAACGACCTATGTAAGGTCTACATGTGAATTAGCCGGGTAGACTAAAGTGTAGCAGTAAAGATGTGGAAATGTTTAATGAGGGTTAAAGGGTGAAAGTTATAGTGAGTTGTGTAAACACATAAAGAATGTGTAATTATAATAAGCAAGTTTCATATGCTCTATGACATTTGCTTAAATCTAATAAAATGAATGTGATAGTGTGTGTGTTTAAATGTTAGTGGCTTGGATCCATTGTTAAAGTGTTAAAGTGTGAAATGTTATAGATGGTATCTTTTGGGATAGCCGAAATGTTATAGATGGTATCCTTCGGGATAGCCAAAAAGTTATAGATGGTATCCTTCGGGATAGCCGGAATGTTATAGATGGTATCCTCTGGGATGGCCGAGTTTGAAATATTATAGTAAGTTGGATCCAAGTCAGAAAAGAGAAAAGTTAAGGTGAAACGTTTGAATTTTGAACGATGAATGAAATGTAAAATGAAAATGAAAGATTGAAAGTTAAAGCATGTAATAGTAGTGCAAGTGTTATGTAGGAAGTGTATAAGTAGGATGGTTTATGATTTCCTTATTTAAATGGATTGGGACGCCTTTTCATTTAAATAAAGAAGTTGTGAATCACCGAACCATGAGTTTATATTTCTTGATTTACATCATTTGGGACACCTCTCCATGTAAATGAGGAAGTATGAATGAGTGGGCTTATGCGTTTCCGACATGGCATGAGTAGAGGGAAGGGGTAGGACGAGAGTCTAGAAGTATTTAGAAGTCGTAAGATCTAAGATAGGTGGATAGGAAAAGTTAAATATCGACCTTAGGTGGGAAATGTCATGTGAACCTATAACTTAAGTGTCTAAGGTATGAGTTGGAACAATTAAGGAAATGAAAATGATGTTATATATTGTTTTGTGGCTTGTTATAATATGAGAAATGACCATGGTTGTCGTAAAGTTAATGAAAGTTATTAGAAATAAATAAAGAAGAATGAAGTGTTATAGTAAAAATGTTAAAGTAAATGTGATAAGGGCTACGGTAAAATGAGAAAATAATAGTAAAGAAGGTATGTTTCGCCTAAGTGACATATGGTCCTTTACGGTAAATTTAGAATAGAGCTAGCGAGCATGTGGTGTAATAGTAATGGAATGGATTAAAAGTGATTTTTGATTATGGTAGAGATGTCTCGGATGACATATATAGTAACCTTAGTATAAGCCATATGTTATAGAAATTAAACGAGAAGTAGTATGGATTATAAGTTTAGAATGTGTTATTGTGTGCCTTGAATTGCAAGATCATCTAGATCGTTGCAATGAAATGACCAAGGATTCAAAGTATGAGAACGGGTGTATGTTGTGATTTAGTTTTAGACAGTAATGGACGAGAGATTTCGGGGACAGAATCTAAATAAGGAGGGTAGAATTATTAGACCCATTTCCCGAATACAAATTAAGCCCCACCCTAGATGGAATTTGCTAAGGTTTAACGTGATTGGCTAGTCAACGAATGTTGCGTTATAGTCAAACCCGATAGTCAAAGTGATAGTCAAAGAATGTTCTGTACAATTATGGAAGTATTATGTGGCACAAATAGAAAGGAATAGACCTAAGGGACTAAAGTTGTAATAGACTAAATGTGTTATAAGTTAGTTGTGGCCAAAGTAGAAGGAATGAGACTTAAGGGACTGATTATGCCATTAGGCCAAAGATGCAATCTAACTAGTTATATCTAGGAATGTCTAGACTTTTTCACACTATCCTAGGGTGTTTGTGTGACCGGTTATGGAGGAAAGAAAAGAGAAGGAAATAGAGCTTGGATGATGAAGAGATTAAGGAGATGAGTTCCTTGTTAAAGGTTAAGTTCTAGCAATGATAATCCCAAGTAAGTAATCTCTTTATCTTGTTGTTAATGAGGCTAAGATTTATGGGTTAAGTGGGTATTCATCATATGATCAAAGTATGATCATATGATGATGTAGAGAGGATGATGGGTAAGTTATGATGGGTTATGTAAACCCTTATTAATAGTATTGATTAATTGTGTTATTAGGTTTTGGTGATGGTGATAAGATGATGAAGATAATGGAGGATGATGATGGTGAAATAATGATTGTTAGCTTAGCTTGGATTCAATGTAAGTAAAATGATGATGGCATGGTGTTATATGGAACACTAACATGTATGGGTTATGTATGTTATAGATGTGATATGTAAGTAATAGGTGGTTGAGATATGCTTGTGTGATGTAATGAATGTGAGCTAAGTGGCGACTTGATGTTATGTGTTAAGTGAGACTAGGAGAAATAAGCTAGTAAAGTAAGTGTTATGATGTATGTGATGCTTATATGTTATGTAAAGTATAATGGTATGTTATGATCGTTTTACTTACTAAGCGTTATCGCTTACCGTTATAGTTGACAATGTTTTGTAGGTTCTATGGCAATGCTTTGGCTTGGATTAATGAATGGATATGTGAAAGGTAGAAGGTTTGGTATGTGATAGGAGTTTAGTATAGAATACCAAGCTCAAGTCAATGTTGTACCCCCGAATTTCTAAAATGGTTTATATGTATGTTGTCGAGTGTCAACGTTTATGTCTTTTTTGTTAAAGTTAATTATGTCAAACGGTTCGTTATAGTAACGGGTTTTAGTGTTTAGAGTCATGGATAAAGGGGTGTTTGGAATAAGTGTATTTATACCCATTTTGGGTTGCAAACGGGTCGAATGGTTATGAAAATGATTTATTATGTTATGTTAACGATTTTTGGAGGTTTTGGTGTTATGCCGAATTATGGAAGTCATTTTCCGGAAATTGGAGTAAGTTGTAAAAAGTCAGGTTTGTTAGTAAAATCTGGAAATGGGAGCATAAGGACTTCCGTGCCTGGACATAAGGCCTTCTGCAATTAAAAGTGGTTTTCTTAGTTTCTGAGTTACAGGTCATACGCCCTTATGGGCTGGCATAAGGCCTTCTGCCTAAAAATGCATTTTCACAGTTTCTGAGTACATACCATACGGCCTTTTGGACCTTTGGCATAAGGGCATATGATACACAGGTTGTCTTGGCAGATTTTTGTCAATTTTCGAAATATCATATCTTTTGAACCGTAAGTCGCCACGGGTCGCGCCACCAGGCATTTCGAAGGTAATTGAGTCTAGTTTCAGTTAAAAATAGTCTAAAGGTCTGAATGTTTATAGATTTTTGTTAATGGTTAAAAGAGTAACAGAATGTCTGTTAAAGTTGGGTCGTTTCAGCGTAAAAGTTCAAATTTCAATGATTTTATGATGTGTCGTTCATGGGGTGTTACAAATTGGTAACAGAGCTTCGGTTTAAGTGAATTAGGTTTCCCTATAGGTTGCCTAGACTTAAACCACTAGTAGATGCGTTGGATGTAAGATTAAGTAATGCGGATAAGTATTTGTTTAAGTTATAGAAAATGATTGTTAAGTTATGAGATGGATCATGTGATTGTTATATGAGCTTAAGATGTAAAATGTTGAATGTGTGTTATAATATTGATGTGTGTGATATAAGTCCATGGCGGATTAGATGTGCTAAATGTTTAGAACACTGTGCACCTCGGATAGTGTCGGTGATTGTTATGTGAATACGTGAATGCATGTTATAGTAATGTTAGTAAGCTGCGAGTGGAAGTGTTAAGTGGTAGAGTTGCTTATAGAAGGGTCTTATTAGAATGTCATTATAGTAAGGAATATAAATGGGAAATGTGATGAAGTATGACCCGAGTGACGATGGTGACCAACATATGGTCACATAAGCAAAGTGTAATTAGTGTACGGCCGGTAAGTTGGTATTAGAGATGGGATGAAAGCGAGTTAAAGTATTAGATGTTTAAGAATGGGATTATAGTGGTGGTTAGTATGTTATAGTGTAATGTAGTGATGGTATGATTAGAAATTGACACACGGATTGTTAAGTGTCTAACAACATAAAAGTTATAGAATGAGATTAAGGTATATTGGTATGTAATGACGAGATAGAATGGTATAGCTAAAGTGTTAATAGCTATAATGGAATGAGTATGTATGAGATTAAAGTGTTGTCCTAAGGTAATTATATCACGGATAATGTGTCTCATTAGCAGTGACTATTATAATTAAAGTGTCGAATAATAAGCATGTTTATAAGGTGAAAGAATAATGAATGGATGTTAATGAGGTGTTATAGATAACGACCTATGTAAGGTCTACATGTGAATTAGTCGGGTAGACTAAAGATGTGGAAATGTTGATATCTGATTCAGCTTTTGTTGTTTGGAGTTTAAATACCAGCCAAAAGTCAAGCAGTAGATACTTTTGCATTCCTCATTATAAATAATTAACTCAGCCCAACCTCTTGTTTCTTACGAGTCTTTCTGGCAAGAACGCGCCTGTATTTTGCTAACTATAATACCAAAAGCATTTTATCTATATCTAAGTTACTTTTATCTAACTTTACGTTTTTTAATTCTGTTTATATCAATCAAGGTGCATATATGTACAGATAATACTACTTGATAAAAACATGGTTCCGACTTTCACTACACTTACAATTCTTCTTCTTAATTGCTTTGCCTTCTTATAGTGGCAATGACCCTGTGTGGGGTGTGTAATATATGTAGTATTCCATAAACATAGGAACTTCTTCCGTCTTTAATTGGTAAAAAAAACTCTTTACTTAGTAGTTAGACTACACTTTTCATTGTTTTTGTTTGAAACATGATGATGATTCTACAGGTTAAAGATAGGACACACAAGAAGGGGAGAGAACAAGGCTAAAACAGGATCTGTACATTGTTGATCGAGATGTTGACCTCATTGGCACTGTATGTACAAACCCTCTTCTTCAATCCCCCACTCCAAATTTCAGAATACTGTATTGCTTCTAATATATATATGGCTTATCTAATTTGCAGGTAACAATCTAAATTGGATGTTCTTTTTGTCTCGTTAACCTTTGAACACTTTATGTTCCAAGTTTAGAACATAATTAGCTGTTGCAGTTAATTTCTTTCTGGTTCTTTTTATAAATTGTTGGCTTTCATGAAGTGTTGCGTCAAAAATTGGTAATATATGAGCTAGGAAAGTTTTTATACTGTACATAAACTACTTTAGTCTTGTATCAGTATTCAAAGCCATTTTTGTATCAGTATTCAAAAACATAATTTCGAACCTATTACTTATAAATTGGTTGATTTGGGTTTTGTCAAACCCGTGTGACCCGTACCGCTGCTAAAAGTGGGTACGTGTTAGTTCGTATAAGCTAATTTACACAATTTTTCTTTCCTTATTTTGTGTTATTTGGCAGGTATTTGGGTATACAGCATGTAGTTTTTGGTGGTCGGTCAACGGGTGAGTGGGAAGAGGGAATTAAAAACCCGGAAGACGGATTAAGATCTAAGGTTGGCATGATCCATAAAGTTCATCCGTGGAGGATGAAATAGGGCCAAGGATCGGGTCAAAAGGTGGTCAATCGGAATGTGAATTGCCTTGTACTACTATTTGTTGGTCCCCCATTTACTTATAAATGGGTTGAATTAAAATTTTGTGTAAAAAGGAATCGGGTCAATTTTGGTTAAACATGTTAAAAGTCAGTTTCAACTACGCACCCGTTAACATGCTCACTTTGACCCGTAGTATTACATGACTTGTTTTCAGCAAACATGCTCACTACTCAAGTTCATAGAATTGCGTGTATGTTCCACATTGTTGCTTTCCGTAGCACGTTGGGTTGTTTTCGAAGTGAAATGCTGCCAGTATTCCTTCATTCACTTATCATGTTACAACCTTCTGATCCACAAACTTACAACACAAGCAAGTAAAAAAAAAAAAAAAAAGGCACAATGAACACATTGGAGATAGCCATACAACATCATCATAATCTAGAACCCCGTCGGAGCAATAACAACTTACACATTGGAGCAGTATTTTCAATTGTCTTAATCTTTTAACCCATGGGGATATGCTCGCAACTGTGTCGGCATACCCATGGAATCCAACTTCTCGTCTCTTAAATCGGTTATAATGCGAAATTATATTGATTTTTATCATATTGTGTGTTATGTGAATGATTATGTTAAGGGTATAGAAGACATTGGCTTAATGTGCTTAGTTTAACATTGGTACGAGGCTAGTTTGGCATAACTAGCTAAGGATGTGGCTAGACTAGTTGTGGAGCAAGTTAAGGTATGTGAAGATTATGTTTGCTATGGAATGATAATGGTTTAAGTGTTTATATGCAAGTGATCGTGTGGATGGTATTTGGTTTAAGTGTTTTTATGCAAGTAATGGTGTAGAATAGTCTTGTGGACTAATGTTGATAGTATATGATGCTAATATGTGTAAATGATGTATGATGTCATATTATTGCAGTTTTACATACCAAGCGAAAGCTTACGGTTTACTAGTTGTTAACCATTTACTTGCAGCCACAAGATTAGGTACTCGTATTATAGCTTTCATTTGTTTGCTCACTAGGCACAGATAGATTATTATTTAGCTTTTTTTTGCAAGCTAACTAGTTATGAAACCCCGAGCAACGTATCAACGTACCTTTTGTATATTCTTTGTTTTCAGATTTCCTTTTATAGATAGCGAAGAGTTTCCACATATTTTCAATGGATTGTATGAATGAAATGGCAAACATGCTGACTTATAATTAGCTGACCTCAATGATAATTTTAGGATCATAAATTTCTTCTAATCTGATCAAAATTTGAGTCATTTCAGGCCTTCGTTCAGGTACTACATCAGTACATTCAAGGGCTAATTGGGCAATCTTCAACATCTCTTCATGCCCTTCTTTTTCAGCTAATATTGCCAAGTCAAATATATCCATTGACCAATCGGTATTCACGACCCCTTTAACCCAATTCGAAAGATCCTCGTGGTTATCTCCCGGTACTTTTCCTGTAATGACCTCCAATAGCAAAACACCGAAACAGTAAACATCTGATTTTTGTGTTGGTTTCTTCCCGTCCCTTATCTCGGGGCAGTTTCCGATAGCCAGTTTTGACTGTTGTGATCCTAAGAGTGGGAAGTAGCCGAAATCTGTTAGTTTGGCGTGTGCGGTTTCACCAGTGAAGTCGAGAAGTATGTTTGTCGACTTCAGGTTTCCGTGAGGCACTTTTTGAGAAGATAGAGACTCATGCAAGAAGATTAGACCCTTTGCTACATCTTTCATGATTTCTACCCGTGTTCTCCAGTTGAGCGGTATTCTCCCGATTCCTCTACTTTCTACACATTGCAAAAACATAGGGATTAAGATATGGCAGTAAGCACAAACCATCACTAGCTAGGCAGATTAGTCCTCGAGCCTAACTTGTGAACAACGCAAGTAATAATTCAGCACCAAAAACAAACAGTTAGGTTCGTTAAAATTTTTAAGCATATAAACCAGAAATAGGCAATCCCAAGCAACATGATATTAAATACAGTACAGAACATTAAACACGAACCATGTAATAGCTTGAATAAGCTTCCATCTTGGATGAACTCATGAATGACCAACTTCTCATCTTTCGAGTAGTAAAACGAAGTCATTTCTACAAGGTTTGGATGCTTCATATTCCCAACCAACTGCATTTGCTGCACAAATTCCTTCTTACTCAAAGAATTCATTTCTTTGAGTCTCTTCACAGCAATAATCGAACCTGATTCCATTGTCGCCTTGTAAGTAGTCCCTAAGCTTCCCTTCCCAAGCACTTCAGCTGAGGCCCTCAGCAACTCATCCAAATCAAAAACTGGCGTTTGTTTGTCAACAAATTCCAGATCCACCGTTCTTCCGGGATCTTCTGTAGACCATCCTGCTTTCTTTTCAATAGCTACGTTAGAATGCTCCTCTTTTTTGTCTTCTTTTTCTCCAATCTTTTTGTAGCAACAAAACAAAAGCAAGATCACAGAAAATGGTATAACCGCGGTTGCAACAGCAATCAACACAACGATCCCTACTTTGAGAGCTTTTTTCTTGTGTCTTGAAGGAGATGGAGGAGGAGAAACGGGACATTGGATGTCTAAAGGCCTTCCACATAACCCGGAATTATGATCATATGAACCAACACCAAATCTTTCCAGTACTCTCGTATCCGGGATTGGTCCTGAAAGTTGATTGTATGACACATTGAAAGCAGTCAATGAATCTTGATCAAAAGATGGGATTGCCCCAGTTATCTTGTTTTCTTGAAGTTCGAGTTTGGTCAGCTTTGGTAAGTTGATGTAATCCAATGGTATTGGACCCGAGAACCCATTACCGGAAAGGATTACCAAGTCTAAGTACATGAGATTTCTGAGGCTTGGAAGATTTCCAGTAAGGAAATTATTCTGAAAGCTGAGTTTTGATAAAAATGTAACATTTTGTAGGAACCCAACGGGAAGTGTTCCCGTTAAGTTTATAGATTCTAAAGTCAGGTGGGTTATATGGGAATTGGTACAGCCAATTCCCACCCACCTGCTCAGATTGTTACGACAAGGAGGGCCCGTCCAGTTTCCATGTAAATTTAAACTGGACTTCATAGAGTCGCGAAATAGGATCAAGGCATCCCTTTCTTCCTCATAGAATTCTCTTGCTACAACATCCAACTTAACAAACACGAACATCGTTAGCACGACAAGAACATGATAAACTTTCATTACGCGATGCATGGTGGTTTTAGGATTGTACGTTAATGGTAGTTCTTTAGGAGAAAGAATTGTGTGTTAAAGAATGGAATGTGAAAGCTGACATCAAAGGAAAGTGATACCTTATTCTAAGGTATCAATCAATAAACCAATCTTTAATATTATCAAGAAACAATATAGTTACAACTTTATATGACTTGTTTAACAACGTATGCTACTAGGCAAAAAATGGATCAATGTTTTTGTCTTTTAATACGGTTTTATGGTTCATTTGTTGCTTGGCTGGTTCTTGTTCGATGATTGGTAAGAAAAAACACACTGTATTTAAAAGTCTTGAATTCATGTAATAAAGTCTTTGTTTTACCAATAATTTAGAGTATTTGTTGAAGAACAATAATGACAAGAAACGAAAAATATTCGTATAGGGGTTAGATATATAGAATAGCATGTTGACAATAACGTGAAAATGATATAATTGATTAAATATAGACTAGGAAACTGTTTACAGCTTTGTTTGACCTCACAAGTTGGTAAATCCTTTGTTTCTTGTTGGGTTTTTTCTTTGGAACCAACTACTTTTTACAGATTTCAAACGTTGATTGCCAACTTTGAAAGGGACAAAAATAGACTTTCTTAAACATGTCATAGTAAAGCATCTTATTAAGGGATAAAGAAAATTATGGATGCACCATCAAGCAACCCAACGACGCAATTTCTGCAGCCACAGTTGCAAAACTTGCAATCTCAGTTGTAAATTCTCGCTGTTTTATGGTTACAAGCAAACACACAGGAACAAGTATATCTTATTTAGAGCCACTTTTGTAATGGCTTTATTGAACTTGAGTATGTGTAGTAATGGATTCAATAAAAAAACAGAAAGTAAACACTTTCGTTGTTAGTTAGAGAGAAATAAGTCAACAACTACTACTTTCTAGTACTTGCTAATTTCAGTGTTACCTTTTCACCCATAAAGTCATAATGTTTGTAATTTCATAGGTACAACTTACAAAAGTGTATACATTGACTACTCCCAAGCATTTCTAGTTAAGGAACATATATTACAAACAAGCAACAACTTTTTTTTATCGTTTGCTTATTTACATAATGAAGTGTTAAACAGAAGGTGATACCATCATCTTCAAATTTAACCATGGATCTGCTTGCAGAATAAGTTGTACTGATAAGTTTTGCAGAACATATTTGAGAAGCCAAGGGTGATTCGAATCTGGAAACAAGGACATTAACTAGTGTCAGATATAACACAAAACAAAATATGTGAAATTCAGAACATGACCCGTTGCTAAATGCTAATCAATCCACAAGACGCTTCTGTTTTGCTAGCATTGAGGGATGCTTTAGAATTTCGACTAATAATGTCAAATCCACATAGTGTTGGGTAATATACTTGCTACTAATCTTTCTAACCATCATATTTCGCAAATCGTGTATGTGACAAAGCACATAACAATAAACTTTGCAATAATAAGGTAGTTTGGATATATAAAAGGTACCAAAATACATACTATTGCAACTTGCTCCTTTTAGAAATGTTTGCTCTTGCTATAAATTCTGTTTGGATTAGCTTATTTAGCCGTCTTATGTGCTTATTTGAACATGGAAAAGTTCATAAGCTCACATTCTTCGGATTAATTAAGAGCTTATCAACTTGAGCTTATGAGCTTATTTTCAAGGCTTATGAGCTTATTTTGTTCTGCTGTTTGTTTTAGCTTATTTTCAGGCATGTGAGCTTACAATAAACCGTTCCGAAATAAAGTTAAAACAAACACCCGAATAAAACATAAGACATGTTGGCATATATAAAGTTTTCAAATGAATGAATGATCAATATTTACAATCAAATAGTATAAAATTAGAATAAAACCTTAAGGATAAGAGTAGAAGCAGCAGAAACAACGACAGCAACGTTTGAAGCAGCTACAATACAAGTAACGGAAAGGTGATCGACGTGAGTTTGATGAAGATGTTGTTGTTGTCTCCATTTGTCGGCCGGTCAAAGGCGGAGGGTGATCGGGGTTAAGTTGCTGTGACGTTTTTAAAACTTCGAGAACTGTGTATTCTCAAAAAAAAAACAAAAAAAAAAGTTCGAGAATTGTAGATGTTTTTTATTTCTATGTCTCGATCCCTTTTGATTTGTTACGGGGTTTAAAAAAAAGTTCGAGAGTTGTGGATGTTTTTTACACTTGTTGTGTTATATCAACGGATCCTTTGTAATTACTATAGTTTTTGATTTTTTTATTAAGCGTTTTTCATGACAAAACATTTATGAATGGTGAGTTTTTTAGGTTGGAACAACATAAAACAATAACAAACTCTTAAAAGAATGTAACTACTGATCGCGTATAACATCTCCGGACCCAACATATCGGGCCGGGCACGCTCATAATAACCCCAACCCTAGGATAACCCGGACCATGTTACAATCCGGTCCTGCCAAGCCGGGCCGGACAATAACACCTCAACATAGAAGCCCGCGGCTCAGCATCTTGGCCGCGAAGGAATTTAGTATTCGGGGACAATTTAAAGGTCCGGACCACGGATCAACCCAATAAGAGTAAAGAATATTATCAGCTATCATATAGCTAACCTAGGCAGACCTCAAATAGGAAAGACAGCAGTCCCATTCCGAAAGAACCGCAACTCACGGCAAGGAGACAAGAACAAGAGGGGATCTCCCAGGAAACTGACAAGAAAGACCATGGTATAAATATGTTACTGAACTTTGTAAACGTTGACATTTGTTAGATTTTAAATACAAAACGGTTCTTGTCGTTAGTCGGACGTTACAGAATTAGTCCCTAGACCACTATTTCGGTTAGTTTGACCGTTTTTATTACGTTTTTGTTCGTTTTCGCCAATTTTCTTAACTTTTCACATATTGAGCGAACTTTTTCGAAATTAATTTTTTTAGAAAAATTAATTTTTTTCGAAATTAATTTTTTTTTCAAAATTATTATTTTTTTTTTGAAATTAATTTTTAGAAAAATTAATTTTTTTTTTCAAATTTTTTTTTTCGAAATTAATTTTTTTAGAAAAATTAAATTTTTTTTTCGAAATTAATTTTTTAAGAAAAATTAATTTTTTTTCGAAATTAATTTTCTTAGAAAAATTATTTTTTTTTTTCGAAATTAATCTTTTTAGAAAAATTAATTTTTTTTCGAAATTAATTTTTTTAGAAAAATATTCGAAAAAAAATTAATTTTTCTAAAAAAATTAATTTCGAAAAAGAAAAAAAAAATTTCTAAAATTTAATTTCGAAAAAGGTCGCTTAATCTGTGAAAAGTTAAGAAAATTGGCGAAAACGTATGAAAACATAAGAAAACGAACGAAAACGTAAGAATAACGGTCAAACTAACCGAAATAGTGGTCTAGGGACTAATTCCGTGACGCCCGACTAACGACAAGGACCGTTTTGTACTTAAAATCTAACAAATGTCAACGTTTACAAAGTTCAGTAACATATTTAACAAACCCGCAAGCATGGGTAACCCGGTTGAACAAAAAAAACTTTAGTAACTTAATTCAAATTTTTGGAAAACTTTAGTAACTTCTGTATGTATTAACCCTTTTTATTTCTATGTCTCGATCCCTTTTGATTTGTTACGGGGTTTAAATTATTCGGCTCATGAGAATCATTTCATCATGTTGGAATTTACAATTGTTGATCAGGGTATTTGCGTGTTATATCAACGGATCCTTTGTAATTACTATAGTTTTTGATTATGCGTTTTTCGTGACAAAACATTTATGAATGGTGAGTCTTTTAGGTTGGAACAACATAAAACAATAACAAACTCTTAAAAGAATGTAACTACTGATCGCGTATAACATCTCCGGACCCAACATACCGGGCCGGGCACGCTCATAATAACCCCAACCCTAGGATAACCCGGACCATGTTACAATCCGGTCCTGCCAAGCCGGGCCGGACAATAACACCTCAACATAGAAGCCCGCGGCTCAGCATCTTGGCCGCGAAGGAATTTAGTATTCGGGGACAATTTAAAGGTCGGGATCACGGATCAACCCAATAAGAGTAAAGAATATTATCAGCTATCATATAGCTAACCTAGGCAGACCCCAAATAGGAAAGATAGCAGTCCCCTTCCGAAAGAACCGCCACTCACGGCAAGGAGACAAGAACAAGAGAGGACCTCCCAGGAAACTGACAAGAAAGACCATGGTATAAATAGAGGGCATTCGCCACTCTCAAACGGTAACTCAACTCTCACAATCCATCCTATCACATACTTTATCTCTCTAAAACAATACACTTACTCTCACACCAGAGGTTGACCGCGGAAACCCCCTTCCGCGGTGAGACTAACGGTGCTTTCTTTCTTAGCAGATTTTACACAGATACTTAGTCCGAAATTCGCCCCATCAAGAGCTAGCATAAACTAGGTCTTGCATTGAGCCCAAGTTTTGTACTAACAAGTGGCGCCATCCGTGGTTGTAACACCCCCGTTTTCGATAATCGCAGCGGAATATAAGTTGGGGTGTTACTTCAAGAATCACAGTCATGAAAATAGAAAACGACTCGAAAAGAGACGTTTTAAATAAAATTGTTATCATTCATTTATTTAAATCAGAGTTACATATAGAGGTCCCAGCGGGAGGTTTCGAAATACGTTATAAAAGATATATTATTCGTTGAATGATAACAAAGTGGACACTCTTGTTATAAAATTAAAGTCCACTGCTACTCCGTGCCAAGTTTAGTCCTTTAATTACCTGAGATAAAACATGGTAAAAAGGTCAACACAAAGGTTGAGTGAATCCATAGCGTTTAAAGTTATAATCAGTTTGAACACAAGCTAAATAAAAGAAATCAGTTATATCACAATTCGGAATATTGCACTAAACCTCATGACACGCAATGCGTTGACAGTTTCCAGTCTCACTAACATAATAAAAATGAAAGTGGTTTGCCCCCAAGATTAGATTTCAAATATAATGCATCTGATGAAGCGAAAAGTGTACCGCTTTTAGGGGGTCATTTAAGCCCTAAATCGTATTTATTTGATCAAATATTGCCCTAAATCGTTCCTTTTGTCATTTTAGGTACTTTGGAGAGGAAATCTGGAAAAGGAAGCATTTTGGACGTTTTTGGAGCATAAAAGTGAAGAAAACGACAAAGTCTCAAAAATCTGCTGGAAAGTACCTGTGACGGCGTCAAGACCCAATGTGACGCCGTCAACCCTTGATAAGCCAGAGAGGATTTTGGAAGATTAAAGGGGGACGGCGTCAAGAAGGCCGTCAACCCTTGATAAGCCAGAGAGGATTTTGGAAGATTAAAGGGGGACGGCGTCAAGAAGGCCGTCAAGCCTTGATAAGCTAGAGAGGATTTTGGATGATTAAAAGGTGACGGCGTCAAGAAGGCTATCAAGAAACCCTAACCGCGGCGAGGTGACGGCGTCACGACCCAAAGGGTGACGCCGTCAGATCTGTTTTCCTATATATATTTTCATAATTTTTAGTCATTAGTGTGCAATTTTGTGAGGAGAAACCCTAAGAAGATTTTTCTGCCATTTTTAAGGGTTTTATACCCTTGGATCTCCCATGTTCAATTGAAGATAAGTAATCAATTAATCATTCAATATGTCTATGTGTTGTTTGATTATATCTTGTTCTTGTCTTTTATTTAACATGCTAGGCTAGATTTATCTTGTGTTTGCTTAGATCTAATGAAACCTAACTATTGATTATTGGTTGGTTGGTGTGTTATTAATTGTATTGGATGATTGTTTATCGATGTTAGGCTTAAGAAAACTGGCTAACCTCCTATACGGTAACTTGCTTGAACGTCTTAAGAAACATGAACCAATGCGTACTAAGGTTATTATGGTTGTATTTAATGCATGAGCGAATTCTAGTGATCCCATGTTAGGAGCTTCTTAGCCGGCTCGACATAGGAGTGAAGTAGGAGCTTATAGAGTTGGGGAAGTACGTACGCCACCCCACGATTAGTATTAAGGAATACACCCGTCATCCACGCAATTAATACACACTAATCAACCGGTAAAAGATAGTTAGGGAGTAAGGAAATATAAGTAAACACATTTCTCTCCATATAAGTTCCACAACCTTTTTATTTTCAGTTATTTTATTTTACTTGCATTTGTAGTTATTTGGGTTAGTTGACTAGCAACTAATTCCGCCCACTCCTTCAAACCCGAGATTTTACTTGCTTTCATAAAAAAATATAAAAAATACAAAAAGAATCTTCCCTCACCCTTAGACCTACTAGAATAGTTTTTCAATCCTAACGACACTATTCCCCTAGAGAACGATCAATCCCCCGGTACTTGCCACTACACTATACTACATCGGTCAAGTACACTGCCTGGTGGGGATTGCAAGCCTCTTGAGATCCCTCGAGAGGTAAAACCTGTTGTAAGGTCGCAAAACCACGCATCAAGTTTTTGGCGCCGCAGCCCGGGGAGTAGTTATTGCTTAGGTTGAAATTTTATTTTTATTAGGTCTACTCACAAGATTCCTATCAAGTGAGATTTTTTTCTTTTTATTTTGTAGCTTTCTCGTAGTCTATCTTTTCTTTGTGATTTTGTTTGTAATTTGCTTCAAATGGACTTTTCACTTAGACTTCTAAGATTGCAAGATATGGTTGAGTGGCTAGAACACCAAGGAGTTCAAAATACCTCATTTAGAGACACCTATGAATCATATGAGCCTTCACCTAGGATAGATTCTTATGAACAACCTCCATGTTTAGGATCTCATCTTAGTGAGGCCAATAGAAAAAGCGACCTAGTTTGCCAAGGAATTGTGGATAAAGCCGAAGCAATAAACCATAAGTTGGATGAAGCGCTAGGTTTGTTATCATCACTACCTAAGAAAACAATTGATGAGGATATATGTGATCTTGACACGTGGAATGATGAGGTAAACACCATAAGCCCACAAAATACTCAACCATCATTTGAGGCACCCACACCACCCGTGACTTACCCGGAAGAAGTAGAAGAGACTTTAGGAATCCCGATGGAGGTAGAACCCTTGGACCAAGCACAACTAGAGGATATAGGTTTGAACACTTTTAGTGATGACCTTACTCTTAGTTCTAGGGAATTTCCTAGTGTTGATGAGCCGGAACCTCAACCTTTACACAACTTTTCATCCTTAGATTTACATCTAGGAGACAAAAGAGGAACCGACCCACCCATAAACCAATATTATCCGGGTAGTTTTAGGATGAAGGAAGCCATTCACTCACCCCCTTCACCTCACGTGGCATATTTTCACCCTAAGGGTATGTATCGCTACTTCCACCCGCACTTAATCCTAAGTGTAGGGAAAACCTCCCCTATTTCCGTTAAATAAGGGTAGAGTCAGGCTCGTGACTCGAACAAAAACAAGCGCTTCTTGGGAGGCAACCCAAGCTTTATTTGTTTGTTTGTTTGTTTGTTTGTTTGATTTTATTTGTTTCCGTATGCAAGTTTAATTGTTATTGTTTGTGCTCATGTTTCAAAGTAAATTGTGAAAATGCTTTATTTTGTTTTTAACTTCGTCTTAACTACATATAAAGGTATTTTGCAAAAGTTAAGTGTAAGGGAAATCCAAATCGGTTTATTAGAACAAATGAACATGAATCATAACAATATTAAATTAACATACATATTAGTATTTGTTTGAGTCAAATGCTTGTATCGAGTCATAATGATATTTTGCAGGAATTCCAGGAAGTAAGGTAAAGGTTTTTCCAGAAATTTTCCGGAAACTTAACATGAGAATTCTGTCAGATCATTTCTAACGGCGTCAAGCCTTACAACCTGACGGCGTCAGGTTTTAATTTTCTGAAATTTTTGAAAGTTTTGTTTTTCTACCGGAATCATAAAAGTTTTTATTAAATCTCTAACTTATAAACTCCAGGAATCTGCAAAATAATCATTCCACAAGCATTATATCCTTATACAGATTTATCCCGCCGATGTTATGCAGGTTTTCGTGTTTGTTTTCTCAGGTTTAACAGGTTATTTTGGACAAGGAGATGTTTGTGGAATCAAGCTTTTGGCGATGCTTTAGTCTTGAAGTTTCAACATTACCTTGGAAGAAGATCTAACCATGTTACCCCTTTATCCGCCGAGCGAATCAGGGGAGTATTTGTTTTCATTCTTTTACCTTATTTACTTTTACATCTTGTTATTTGAACATTGGGGACAATGTTCATCTTAAGTGTAAGGGGGGGGGGGTAAAAGTACGATACCTTAGAGAATGCTATTACGCTTGATTTTTCGTTTGCTTGATGGTAGATGTGTAATAAAACTAAGAGAAATACCTGTTAGGGCAATTTTAGTGCCAAATTTAAAATTTTTTACAACATATAGGAGTGAAACTTTGGTCTTAATGAGCGTCTCACGGATAGGAGTTATATGACTAGCACAAAACCGTACCACTAAAAAAATTTCCACCCCCAAATATGTGAGGTTCGCCCCTAGAATTGGTAGGAAAAGCATTTATGCTATGATATGTGTACCGGTAGCACTTAGATTCTAGAACTTGCGTTAGGACCATTCCGAAGCCACAAGTAAGACTACATTCGTGTAGTTAGATTTACTACATGATAAGAGGCATTAGGATTAACCCATTGTTTTACACCTGTGTTTTTGTTATAATTACATTGGCTACATTGGTCAAGTAATTCTCCCACACCCTTTGCGTTGTACTCATTTTTAGTACACGATACCCCTAGTACACCCCTCAGAGCCTATCTTTTCGTTTCTAACTTTAAGCATTTTACTTAAAGTAAGAATTTGTTTACACCCCACTTAAATGTACACCCAAATCGCCTTAGCCTACCTTGTATGCACTCATTTTTAGTGCATTATTGTGACAACATTTGTTTAAACCCCAAGTTAATTATCTAATTGATTACATGGTTGCTAAGTCGAGTCATATCCTTGTACATATTGTTTTGGGACGATTGGGACTCATGGGTAAAGTACTAGTGTGATGGAGTAATGGGGAAGAACAACATTATTACCCCCATATGTGCTAAATATTTTAAAAGTACTCCAAGTGTTTCGATTATCTTAATTCGAGTCATTAAAATAGTTAATTGTAAAGTTATGTAAAAGTTCAAGTGTAAGGGGAGAACCGAGGCCCCTATGATGTATTATTTTGGATGGTAGGGCAAGAGTGTATGCAAAAAAAAAAAAAAAAAAAAAAAAAAAGTAGAAAAAACATACGGACTACCATCCCGTTTCATTTTATGTTTATCTTTTTGTTATTTCTTTCATTAGCTTAAGTCGAGTCTAGTCTTGGCTTAGCAACGCCATATTGTACATGTAATTAATCAAGATCTTTAACTCGCCACCAGTAAAATATCCTCTATCCAACAAAACCGTGTTTATCATATCCCTACACCTAACGTTATAACCCGTTTAAAAGCCCTCTTTGATAGTTTATCTTTGGTGCTTACGCCTAGTGGAGGAGGTTTTTGATCCTTTCCCAAGCCTATGGTAATCTATTTGCTATGACAGGTAGTGAGAGATATTATTCATTTCCATTTATGAGATATACTTTTATGACACCTGAGAGATGTGAGTATCTAAACACTACTTGTGAGGTGCTAGTTTGTAATCTCCGTGCTTATTATGATTAAAGTGGAACGACTATTTGTTGTAATTACTTTTATATTAGCGTTAAATGACCCCTAACTTGTATTTTGATTAGAATAAAAGCGCATTTGCTTGAGGACAAGCAAATCTCAAGTGTAAGGGTATTTGATGAAGCGAAAAGTGTACCGCTTTTAGGGGGTCATTTAAGCCCTAAATCGTATTTATTTGATCAAATATTGCCCTAAATCGTTCCTTTTGTCATTTTAGGTACTTTGGAGAGGAAATCTGGAAAAGGAAGCATTTTGGACGTTTTTGGAGCATAAAAGTGAAGAAAACGACAAAGTCTCAAAAATCTGCTGGAAAGTACCTGTGACGGCGTCAAGACCCAATGTGACGCCGTCAACCCTTGATAAGCCAGAGAGGATTTTGGAAGATTAAAGGGGGACGGCGTCAAGAAGGCCGTCAACCCTTGATAAGCCAGAGAGGATTTTGGAAGATTAAAGGGGGACGGCGTCAAGAAGGTCGTCAAGCCTTGATAAGCCAGAGAGGATTTTGGAAGATTAAAAGGTGACGGCGTCAAGAAGGCTATCAAGAAACCCTAACCGCGGCGAGGTGACGGCGTCACGACCCAAAGGGTGACGCCGTCATATCTGTTTTCCTATATATACTTTCATAATTTTTAGTCATTAGTGTGCAACTTTGTGAGGAGAAACCCTAAGACGATTTTTCTTGCCATTTTTAAGGGTTTTATACCCTTGGATCTCCCATGTTCAATTGAAGATAAGTAATCAATTAATCATTCAATATGTCTATGTGTTGTTTGATTATATCTTGTTCTTGTCTTTTATTTAACATGTTAAGCTAGATTTATCTTGTGTTTGCTTAGATCTAATGAAACCTAACTATTGATTATTGGTTGGTTGGTGTGTTATTAATTGTATTGGATGATTGTTTATCGATGTTAGGCTTAAGAAAACTGGCTAACCTCCTATACGGTAACTTGCTTGAACGTCTTAAGAAACATGAACCAATGCGTACTAAGGTTATTATGGTTGTATTTAATGCATGAGCGAATTCTAGTGATCCCATGTTAGGAGCTTCTTAGCCGGCTCGACATAGGAGTGAAGTAGGAGCTTATAGAGTTGGGGAAGTATGTACGCCACCCCACAATTAGTATTAAGGAATACACCCGTCATCCACGCAATTAATACACACTAATCAACCGGTAAAAGATAGTTAGGGAGTAAGGAAATCTAAGTAAACACATTTCTCTCCATATAAGTTCCACAACCTTTTTATTTTCAGTTATTTTATTTTACTTGCATTTGTAGTTATTTGGGTTAGTTGGCTAGCAACTAATTCCGCCCACTCCTTCAAACCCGAGATTTTACTTGCTTTCATAAAAAAATATAAAAAATACAAAAAGAATCTTCCCTCACCCTTAGACCTACTAGAATAGTTTTTCAATCCTAACGACACTATTCCCCTAGAGAACGATCAATCCCCCGGTACTTGCCACTACACTATACTACATCGGTCAGGTACACTGCCTGGTGGGGATTGCAAGCCTCTTGAGATCCCTCGAGAGGTAAAACCTGTTGTAAGGTCGCAAAACCACGCATCAGCATCTGTCTAACCGGCTACCACAAAGATATCCATCCGATTAGTACAAATGGTTCGTCAGGCCAATAGATCTATTCACATATTCGCGCTCACCCAGCAGGTGACTAATGGTGCATGATACGAGGGACTTTTAAAAAATAAATATAAATAGGGAACAGTTAACTTAGTACAATAACAATCAGGAAAATACTTGTGTTCGGTTTGGTAGCATGTATCTCCCCACAAGTTTAGAAAACATATAAAGAAAAGTGGGACTATGAACTCACCTTGACAGTCTGGATGGAAAACAAAGTTAAACAGAGTTGATAAACGTCTTCGGCACGCAACCTGGTTCGTTATGTCAAGTTTCAGTAATCGTTTCTGAATATATAAGTTTTAATGTTCGTTTCGTTTCGTTCTTGGTTAAATGTTTATTTGAGACAACATGAAGTCTCTTCAAAAGTTATAAGTTTTAATCTTATTTCTATTTTTTATGTTTTCGTTCCGTCCGTTCGTTAAATATATATTTCGTTCGTTTGTTATCGTATTTCCTTTATTAATCAAATCGAGTTATATATATATATAACGAGCATGGTTGCCCGCGCGTTGCGACGGGAGTGTTTTGCATGAGTAATGTTAAAGTTCGCGTTTATGCGCGGGCTACTCCTACATGACTGTAGATGCTTGGTTTGCACCCTGAGTAAAAAGCAAATGTATTTTATTACAATCACAATCCTATCTTCTACATATTGCTCATCCACAGACACAAAAAAGACAGAGAGACAATCAGAATCAATGTTCACATAAAAAAAAAATATCATATCATCAAACAGATGTTAATGAAAACATGTCTTAAGTTGTAGTTGCTATTGTAGGTAATGTATTAGTAATTCCTTTTTGATTTTAAGTCTAGAATCTTCAGCGTGCATTGATCATTAGTCGCTGTTCATGGCTTTGTAGTCCATTATCAGTTAACGGGCTCCACTGCTCCAGGCGTCTCATCGTTCGCCTGGAATATACTGACACTGTAAAAGAGACATCAAACAGTACCTGGCAATAGAACTATAAACCTTGTATTGACAGTCTTCCAATTCAAAACTGATGTTCAAGCTGTGGCACCATTGCTTGATGATCCTGATAAGAAAATATGCACCACCATCATTATGAAGGGTGCAAAGCATCTATCCAATAAAATTATGTCATAACTATGCTGCAACAATTGATCCTGTCTTTTCTATATCAAACATCATATCCTAATTATATATGTTTTACAATTAGAACAAATACATACATTTAATTTCATTAGGATAGCACCTATGCAAATCTATTTTGTGTTCAATCTACAATATCCATGCCCATCATCTCTCCTTTAAAGCTGTGTTATCAGTTTAAACAACAGCCCAAAAGGAACTCCTATGGATCTAAACCAAAAAGTTAGATTGATGTTTTCGTGTAAAATTAAGAGACTAACATAAATCTGTGTGTGAATTAGACTTGGTACTAACTACAAAACATTATTGCATTAGCATATGCAATTGCAGAAACATGTTAAACATGTCTGAGTTATGCACCAATATACTATGTTGTCCACTTATATGCTTTTGTAGTCCCTAATATTCACATCTACATATAGGGTATATACAAATAAACAAATTGCGAAAGAAAACAAACAAAAAGGGTACACATTATAATGATAACATGTATAAGAGTAGAAAATCATACCTAGATATCCCGCACTCGTATATTTCATTTACAGTTTTGATCTTGTTCTTTGACTCCAAGTGGCTAGCATACGCTATGTAAAAGACAGAATGTGTCTCCCCTATTTTATTAGAATCAAGAAAACTATAAACAATCCCAGCATCATCACAATTTTCACCCTGCAAGTGCAATACAGATATGAGTCATCCCCATATACAAATGTCAAAATTTTAAAGAAAAATAAGTTATATTGTAGCTTTGAAGTAGTACTCACATATTCCAGCCAGACTTTAAGATAACGTAGATCATTCTTATAACGCTCATCATGCCAAAAGGTTCGAACACATTGTTCGCAACTAATTTTCACATAAAGTCTGCCTTTTAAATAACTCAATAAAATGACGAGGGATTACGCATAAAAGAATATATTGGCTACTCACCACTAAGTACTATGTTACTATTTCAATTTTTGACCAAATTCCTGAGACGCTTATATTTTGCTTCGAGTAACTAATTGCTAGCTAGCAACGACCAGAATTGGTTTGTAAACGAAACAAAAAAAGGCATCAATCAAGAAAAAAATAGTATACTTAAAAGTTTACCTGATTAATTAAGAAGATAGTATAGTCCAATTGGCTCGCAATTATAATCTACCAAGCTGAAGGCCCCTGCAAACGGAATCATATTACCATATTAGACACAAAAAACAAAACGCAAACACATAGCTGAAGCTTAAAAAAAGTTTTGTATCTCCGATTAGCCTTACCACGACATCTTAAGGTTCAAGATGTGGATTGTATAAGCTCCCTATGCTAACAAACTTCTCTTGAAATGTAGCATGTCACACATCTGATTGTTGCATGAGCATCAACACTCATTGTCTGTGTTAGTGCAAATATTACGATATTTAAACTAAACGGTTTCTTCGGTTTTAATAATGACAAACATGTAACTTGTAATACATAACGTAAAATGTGCAAGTTACTTGTAAACACAAATCATCAATGCACACTTACATCAACACCTCCTGACGTCTCAAGTATGCTTCAACGAAGTCGTAGATTTCCATCCTGACATAAATCACTCAAGGTATGGACAAACAAATCTACTACTTGACAAATGATCAAAGGATTTTATTTTTCTAAACTTCACATTTTTAAAGTGACAAAACATTTTTTCAAAAATATATTTCACAAATTATTTTTGAATTAAAAAGAAATGTTTTATTTTGAAAAATATGTTTGAAAATCCCAACAGTCAAATTTCCCCCCAAAACAGCTCCTAACATCCCCAAATAAACCTTCCCCACTAAAGACAAACGAAGGAGCGTCCACGGTTCCTTTAAATAGGGACGGCTCCACTAAATTTAGTGGAGCCGTCGGGTATTTAGTGGAGCCGTGGGTCTGTAACGGTCAGATTTTCCCTTGCCTATAAATAGTGGACCATTCCACACTTCCAACTTGATTTTTCCAGTCCTTTTTCTCTGGTCTAATCCCTCCTCACTTAGATGACTTTCTTTGATCATTTGGAGAGTCTTAGTTTGTTTAAGAGTGATCCAATCATCCATTCAAGTGATCATCTTCATTCCTCTTGATTAGCAAGAGAAGAACACAAAGTATCCAAGTAGATACAAAGTGTTGTCATCCCTCTTGATTAGCAAGAGAAGAACACAAAGTATCCAAGTAGATACAAAGTGTTGTCATCCCTCTTGATTAGCAAGAGAAGAACACAAAGTATCCATGATGATACAAAGTGTTATCATTCCTCTTCATTTGCAAGAGAAGAACTCAAGGTATCCAAGAAGATACAAGAGTTGTAGTTGTTAGGTCTTGTAACATTTGTTACACTCTTGATTGTATCATAGCATACATCAAGATTATTTTTCTTTTGGGAGAGAGTGAGTCAAGATCATTGTGATCTTAAGAGATAGTGAAGATCTCTTGAAGCCATTGGGCTTGTGTGATTGATCATGTGGATCAAGGGTAGATCGGGTAGATCGAGTCAAGTGGGAGTAGATCATTGTGATCGTGTTGAGATCTTGGAGATCTCTTGAAGCCATTGGGCTTGTGTGTATTGATCAAGTGGATCAAGGGTAGATCGTGGTAGATTGGTGCTAGCTAAGATTAGCACTCGACATCTAGCTTAGTGTCGGAAATAGGATAAGCGACGTGTAAGGTGTAGATCGTGGTAGATTGGTGCTAGCTAAGATTAGCACTCGACATCTAGCTTAGTGTCTGAAAACAAGTTAAGCGACGTGTACGGTTTTCTCCGCCTGAAGGGAGTTTGTTGATTAGTGAAGTAACTCTCGAGTTGGGTACTCGGGGAGTGGAGTAGGGCGAAGAGGAGCTTCGTGACCGAACCACTATAAATCACCGTGTCCGGTTTGCGCCTTCTTACTTATCTCTTTACTTTCATTTTATTCTTTATCGCTTTATGTTTATATTTGCATTGTGTTTATGCTTGTGTGGCTAGTTGCTTATGTTATGTATGTGTTATGGTTGATTGTGCTTGTGTTGTAGTTTAATTTATTCATCCCTACATGATATATGATCATTGTTGACACTTTTCATATTACGTCACATTTGATCGGGTAATTGATACGAAAAGTTTTAAGTTTTTAAATGGAAACGTATTCACCCCCCCCTCTACGGTTTCCACAATTGGTACCAGAGCCACGTCGCTCAAATTTTTAAAACAAATGGTTTTCAAAATTGAGTACGATCCATGTATCAAATTACCTATGAAGGTGATAAAATATGAAAAGTATTTACTTGTTTAATACTTACAAGTTTTGTTGTTAAGTATACTTTGTCATACTAGCTTGAAGGTTTTCTTAAACCACTAAAAGAATAGTGTTTTTAAGTGTCCGGTCAAGTTTTCAGAACGAGTCATTAAGTCATGCAGTTCTGAATCAGAAAACAGACCACGGTACCACTAAATATTGTACGGTACCGTTATATTTAATGGTATCGTGGGTCATTTAACGGTGTCGTGCATCTAATTGTCTGTTTTTCATTTTTGGTTCATTTTCAAAAATCCATATAAAATCAACCATGAGTCTGTACGAGTCGTGTCGCCCGTCATTTTGAACGATGTTGAGTCTACTTTCATTTGAGAAACATTTTTATGAATTAGTTCTAAATGAAAGTATGTTAAAGTCCTTGATTTTCAACTAAAGGTCTTCTGGTCATGCAGTTTGCGTAAATTTTTGGTCAAACTGAAAAAGGGCGATTCAACTTTTAAACCTTGACATGTTTTCAAAGTGCTCAGCAAAAATCTTTGAAATGGGGAGGAAACCAATTCATGGTCAAATAAAATCAAGCTTAGTATACATTGTTATACCTAATACACAAAATGACGATAAGTATTTTTGTGTGTTAAGCTAAATTGCTATTTGCTTATTATAGTTTTTCGGTTTATGCATTTATAAGGCTCATGCTAAATCACTTGCACTATATTAAGTAATTAGTTTGCATTGCATATAGGCATCAACCATTTGTCTTGCATTTGTTGCAAGTTCTTAAAATGGTTTAGTAACTTTCTTAGGAATAGAAACTAAGTTGATAGATCATGTGTGTTGAAAGATATTGTCTTACACAATTATTTTTCCAAAGGTTTAAGTGTAAAAAGTATATCACCCCAAAATACTTAACACTTTCATAAAATCCGTAACATGATCTTTAAAACATTACATCATTTTGTCTTGTTGACCATGGGTTGTCTAAACAAGATAAAAGGTCATTTTAATACATTAGTACTTAAGTAAAGGAAAATGTATTAAACTTGCATTGATCTAACACACATACAAAATGTTTTAAACATTTAGTATCTTACGTATGTTGTATAAAAATAGTTAAGATAATTATTTTTATACCAATGAGGTGTCGAAAAACTAAGAATATTATACTTAATAATATAAATAGTTTTTCTCAAATAAAAATAAATGACAATATCAAAGTAAGTAACTTAATATGTCATTAACCTCACACATACAACTAGTGTTAGAATAAATGGAACACACTCCTTAAATTTTTTTAAAAAGGATTGATCGTGAGGGTCAAGAAAGATTTCGAGTACATATCAATTCATTATTCAAATTATGATTGATATCATCATCGAATCTAATTGACAAGTTTCCGAGTGTGGACATGAAATTGGAGTCATTATTTGTTTAGCTTCAAGTTAACATCAAAACATGATGAAACATATTATCTTGAATCTACATACTCAATCACACTCGATTGTTATGAAAATAATGACGTCCACTCAAGACGAATATAATATGCATCGGATCATAACTCACACTTGTGTTGAAGATGCCATATTAAGTCTTCTTGTCTAATGGTTGTGTTCCAAACTTTAAACTAACATGTTTAAAAGATGCATAAAATACACAACTAAGTAGGATTGACAACTTGGATGTTTCATCCGAAATATACAAGTAATTTACATTGCAATGCAATTGGTAAATGTGTCATTTCCGAAAAACCAAATACGAGCAAACAAACAACATATGTAAACTTTGCTCATGAACAACTCAACACTCAAAGCCACATGTCTAGTAAAAGTGTCACGCATAATATGCTATTAACTATTATGTAAGTCATCAATCTTTGAGAATATCACATGTATTTCTCTTATCAAAAGATTGACAAAAGATAACCTATATCTCATGCATCTTATTTTCTTTGTGACATGAATGGTTATGTTACGAGAGAATACATTGCATCCTGTTAACAAATATAAGATATTAGAGTTGAATAATAACCTAATACGACATGTGTCATTGCATAAACAAGTAAAATTGGTCATACACTAAAATACTTGTTTCACAAAGCATTCTTAAGAGTGATGAGTTCACTCTTAGAAAAGCATACTAGTTGAAATAAATAGTATGTCTCATTTCAAATAAAATGCTCACAAGATCTATTGAGGTAAATAACCTTTACTAGATTCTCACTCAAGATATGCAAAGGAGCATTCTTGAAACACACACGATGTAGTAGATTCTACATTGTATCACATTAGAGTGTCTCTTGGTTCTAGGAAACCAAATCGTGTTAAAATAACATGTAACAACTCAACAAACAAAGATGTTGTCCAAGAGATCATAAAATACACCATCTCCATCAAATAACCTGTAAATCTCAAACACGAAATTAAAACATTTCGCTTGCCTTTGTTAGGAGTTGTGTAAGACATGTCATTTTCTTAACCAACTTTCAAAGTATGGTTAATTGAGTCATATTAGGCCATGTATAAGCAAAACAAGATAACATCATCTTTGCTATACTTCGATAGGCAAATATAGGAATTTGAATTCTTCTAACATGAGAATGACTACTGGAGAACCTATCGCACTAGAAATTCAATTTGACCTAACGGTTGGATTGCTTCTAGGAGAGAAGTTGGGTTCGTGTATAACCCGTAAAAATGGTCGTGTTTAGCCTTAATTGAGCACCACTAGTGATAGTCTCATACTCATTCTCTAACTTGAAAATTTTTCATTCCTACATTTGACTAGAGATAGTTTACATCGGTGAACTTTATCTCCTATTAGGATGTCATCTTAAACAAGTAGTAATTAGGATCTTCCTTAGCAAACCTAGAGTGCTTGCATCCCACATACATGTTTCAAAATGATAACATGTTCTCATAAGACATGATTAAATGTCTTCATGATCTTAAATGCTAAATGATTATCATGTTTTGCATGATGGTTGCATTTATTCCTTATGTGCATTTTACATGATTTGCTTGTAAAGTTTGCACCCACACTATGCTCTTTTGACACATTAGGAATTAGGTATGCCCATCACTATGAACCCTTAGAAGTCATAGAGTCATACACTAGTGTCAAAACCTATAAGTTAGAGTAGTCGCGAAGTTGTCCTAATTCCCCAGTCATCACTTCGCCTTCTTCCAAGTAATACACCCGTTTGTCATGGGAAGGTTAGATACAAACCTAGTAGAACTCGGAGTAGGATTGACAACTTAAATATTTCGTCCGAAATATTCAAGTAAGTTTAACTTGCGATCGCAATTGTTAAATGTCATATTCGAAACATCATACTCAAGCCTTTTAACAACGTATGTTAAAACGCTCATCCCAAAGCTAAAAGCTAACATCAACCCTCGGGTGACAAAGGACTCACGAGTTGCTATTTAAGTAATTAGCAGTTCCTTTCATCCTCGTGTGATTATACACGTCTTAAGATCCCAAACCCTGCTGTGAATCAGCACCATAGACTTAGCTTTACGTCTTTCAAAACCCCATGAAACACTCGTGTGCGAAGCACATCAAAATCCGTAAATCAACCAAACCTCTCAACCGAGAATCCCCTAACCATCTTCGTCTAGGTCTAGGAATGATGGAACATTTTCCATAAATCTTATGACTATTTAAATATTTCACTGGAAATATTTAAGTCATCCCTCGTACCCCTCTTATGACTATTTAAATATTTCACTGGAAATATTAAGTCATCTTTCACATTGCTCTAATGACTACCTATGTATTTCCTCGGAAATATAAAAGTCATCTCTTCTCGTCCAGTACCGTTCAAAGAATTTATTAGGTATAAATTCTTTCCTCGTGTCGAAGAGTCTCACTAAATCAGCGAGATTTATTCGTGAAATCATCTTAAATTCCAATGACAACTTAAATATTTCATCCGAAATATTTAAAGTATATTTAATTTGCGAAATGCAATTAAATGTCATTTCTCGTGTCGAAAAGTCTCACTAAATCAGCGAGATTTATTCGTGAAATCCTCTTAAATTCCAATGACAACTTAAATATTTCATCCGAAATATTTAAAGTATATTTAATTTGCGAAAGGCAATTAAATGTCATTTCTCGCTCTCGATCAACGTTCACCTAATCCCGTTGGATTCATTCCTAAAGGAATTTATTTGTTATAAATTCTTTTAATCTAAGGTCCAGAAAAATCACAACATATGTGAAATTTCTTTGTCAGAAATCTAATTCTGGGTCAAAACTGACCTCAGCAGGTCACGGTACCCTTAAATAGGGGACAGTACCGCTAAATTTAATGGTACCGTCGGACCGTTGTCTGCTGAGACAGTTTATTCTCACTGTTTCAAAAACACTATCGAAACCCACTCGATGTAGTCTTGAACCAGAACCGTATCCTATCAGAACAGATTGTATCTATTTTCTGATTCCTAAGCCTTCTTCCCTTTCACCTCCGCATGGTATTAAACACTACCAATGCTTCCGCATCCCACTCATCTTCCACACACTTCAAACGAAGAATCGCTAGGATACGTTGAGATAACCCTTCCTCATCAACATAGATAACCCACTAGAACCTTATCACTAACCTCACAACCTTGAAGATTTTATCTTCTTAACCCCTAGGATATCTCCACGTGATCACTTGCCTCATCATAATATTCTATGAATATTCACAATGATTGAGAAGAGCTACGTGACTTCAAAGGTGAAGTTTATCGTATGCTATCCACCACCTGTCATGACGTTACTAAGCTCATCGCTTCCGTCATCGTTCGTTTTCCTCTTTATCTTCTACATCTTGTCCGGATGGTAATAGATTAAGGGGGAGCGAAAACACACTCATACTGTCTTTCACCAAACACTCTCAAGAACACACAAATGTGGTTCTTATTCCCTAGGAAACTACCCTTTAGCTGCCCAGAACTAGGCTGCACAGGAAAATTCGTGACTTCCAGGTCACGGTACCGTTAAATAGGCCACGGTACCATTAAATTTAACGGTACCGTGTGGTATTTAGTGGTACCGTGCCTATGTTTGACGAATTTTCACTGTTCCCTCCTGATCCCAGCATCCCTAACCTCAAACCTGCAAAATCTTGCAAACTCACACACACCCTAAGATTCCCTCACTACACCATAGGACTCTAACACCAACTTTAGTTCGAATCCCACAACTCTTGCCTATATAAGGCCTCACCATTGCAAGCTTATCTTGCATCTCACATTCAAACCTTTTAGCTACACTTCACTCTTGACAGTGATAGCTAGTCTAAGAACCTTCAACCCTCACAATCACACAAAACCTTTCATGCACCAAATTATCTCTAACACACAACTAGGATCATCCAACCTAGAAACCTAGAACTTCGTTACCTTAACCCCGTTAGAGATATCCACCAACAATCCTGTTAGGATCACATGCACCTTTTCTTTTTCCCTTTTGAAATATATCATGCATCTCATTGTCAGTGCAAACGATATATTAACCTAAACCATCCTTTCCCACCTTTCCTCAAAGGGCAAAACCAACATCTCCAACCAAATCATCATCATCCTCCACCTTTAGGATTCCTACACCCTTACCTCCACCAAGTCCACTACAACCCTTAGCTATCACACTAACCCTATCACCATCAAACCTCTTTGGACTTGGCACCAACACATCATCCTTGTCACCATCACCATCACCACAACCTTTAGCTCTCACACTAACCTTGTCACCTACATCACCTTTTGAACTTGGCACTAACTCATCATCCTTATCACTATCACCATCACCACAACTACTAATGGGTCATCCCATTATTTATCCCCTACAACCACATAACCCAAGTTGTCCTTGTTGTCACCACAACCAACACTCTCCCACATTATGGAATCATTTAGGTATAACCTCTATCAAGTCTACTTTATGGCACGACTTGTCATAATAGTAATCATTTAGAGTATGTCTTATCAACAAACTATCCTTAACATCACTCATCTTAGGTAGATGATTATGTTGTTCAAAAGGTTTGTTAGAACTTTCCTTCCCAATGACAACTTGGAATAAGTCATTTAGTGCGTCAGTCAATGAACGAATCTCGTTCTTGATTAGTGTGATTGAGTGAACAATTACACCTTAGGTTTTCGGTCGGGTTGTGACACATACGTGTTAACATAGTTTAACCCATACATGTCTTGCTATGTGTATTCTATCCCTATAATGTTGCTCCTATACTGTTATATATTATGCTGCACGAAGCTAACCCTTGATGTAGGAAAAGCCTTTGTAAGAATTTGATCCATGGATCTCCTAGATACTAAGGTAAATAAACAAGGGGTTTAAGTCACCATAGGGGAGGATTGAGCTAGGGGGAGCTTGGGAGTATTTGAATACATAGCATGGAGTCGTCTTCACAAGTGTTGATAGAAGGCTTCACTAGGATGATGCAAACTCACCTTTCTGGGGAGAAAAGGATAGTAGTGTAGTAAGGGGGAGTAGGAAGTAAATCCAAGGAAGAGCTCGAGGCAACTACCTTTTTGATTCGACAAAAGGGGGAGAAGGAAGTGTAAACAGGTAACTTTTACATTTTACTATGTCTTACGGTTTACATATTTGTCATCATCAAAAAGGGGGAGATTGTTAGTGCAAATATTACGATATTTAAACTAAACGGTTTCTTCGGTTTTAATAATGACAAACATGTAACTTGTAATACATAACGTAAAATGTGCAAGTTACTTGTAAACACAAATCATCAATGCATACTTACATCAACACCTCCCGACGTCTCAAGTATGCTTCAACGAAGTCGTAGATTTCCATCCCGACATAAATCACTCAAGGTATGGACAAACAAATCTACTACTTGACAAATGATCAAAGGATTTTATTTTTCTAAACTTCACATTTTTAATGTGACAAAACATTTTTTCAAAAATATATTTCACAAATTATTTTTGAATTAAAAAGAAATGTTTTATTTTGAAAAATATGTTTGAAAATCCCAACAGTCAAATTTCCCCCCAAAACAGCTCCTAACATCCCCAAATAAACCTTCCCCACTAAAGACAAACGAAGGAGCGTCCACGGTTCCTTTAAATAGGGTCTGTAACGGTCAGATTTTCCCTTGCCTATAAATAGTGGACCATTCCACACTTCCAACTTGATTTTTCCAGTCCTTTTTCTCTGGTCTAATCCCTCCTCACTTAGATGACTTTCTTTGATCATTTGGAGAGTCTTAGTTTGTTTAAGAGTGATCCAATCATCCATTCAAGTGATCCTCTTCATTCCTCTTGATTAGCAAGAGAAGAACACAAAGTATCCAAGTAGATACAAAGTGTTGTCATCCCTCTTGATTAGCAAGAGAAGAACACAAAGTATCCAAGTAGATACAAAGTGTTGTCATCCCTCTTGATTAGCAAGAGAAGAACACAAAGTATCCATGATGATACAAAGTGTTATCATTCCTCTTCATTTGCAAGAGAAGAACTCAAGGTATCCAAGAAGATACAAGAGTTGTAGTTGTTAGGTCTTGTAACATTTGTTACACTCTTGATTGTATCATAGCATACATCAAGATTTTTTTTTTGTGAGAGAGTGTGTCAAGATCATTGTGATCTTAAGAGATAGTGAAGATCTCTTGAAGCCATTGGGCTTGTGTGATTGATCATGTGGATCAAGGGTAGATCGGGTAGATCGAGTCAAGTGGGAGTAGATCATTGTGATCGTGTTGAGATCTTGGAGATCTCTTGAAGCCATTGGGCTTGTGTGTATTGATCAAGTGGATCAAGGGTAGATCGTGGTAGATTGGTGCTAGCTAAGATTAGCACTCGACATCTAGCTTAGTGTCGGAAATAGGATAAGCGACGTGTAAGGTGTATAAAAAATCAGTGGTAGCATGTGTTTCATTTTCGAAAATATCAGGTCTCGCTATGAGCCTCTGTACTAACTATTGCCCGAAAAAACTATTATCTTGTATAAAAACTTATCAAGTAATCAAATTATTCGAAACTACTTGTTTCCCTTCTAATCAATTAGCTTTGAAAAATACCCAAAGAGTTGTTACACTCGATTAAAATACAATATGAATACTTATACCAATTAAGGGGTGGCCGTCTAAGCTAATTTTTGGAGTTATGAGCTTAATTTGATCTCGGCTTTAATTCCATAATAGCTCATAACTATATACCAAAATATATTGACAATTCAAAAGGTATTGCTATATATGATCTCAAAAGTTATTGGTACCTTTTGGTTTTGCCGAATATGAATCTGCTGCAAACATAATAGTTTCTTCGGTCCTTGCCTCCTTGGTGACCCGACCACACTCTTCCTGTAAAAAAACACGTAAACCCTTAACTACCATTGACTCGGTTTTTGTTTAAAATAAAAGTTGTAAATTTAGGGATTAAAACAAAAGCTAATGATTAAAACGCCAACCGGCACTTTTAAACCAATTATTCTTTTTTTCAAGTCTTGTTGCATTTTTACACCCCAAAAGCAAATCCAAACACCATCATAGTAGAGACATGGATTATACTTCATAGTGACTTATGTAATGTTTGAGATTGCTTTTTTTTTTTTTTTTTCTTTTCTTTCTTGCTTAGCTTTATATGTCCCTCAGATTATCCCAACTTGCTTCTGCCTATCCACTTACTTTTTAGGGCAAAATAAGTCGTTCTAAACAAACAGCTCGGCTTATTTCAAAGTGCTTATTTTAAATAAAACTAAGCTTAATCTTTTTACCCTAGTATCGATATAGATACCCTTAATTATAACGAAATAGATCCAATAATGAATTCAACCCACACTTTTTTATTGAACAGCCTCTTATCCAACTTCGAAACCCAAAAAGCGATCCCATAAGCCCAACAAAGGTAACCTTGTGACTTAAAAAAAACTGAATAAGCCTATATCCTCTGCTAAGCATCTCTTCTCGCTATATACTCTTACATACCTCTGCTAATTGTGATAGCCGTGGGCTCACACCACCCTCACGCTCCATATGCGCAATTATGTAGCAATTCTCAACTTCTTCTACCACCAAATGTTGCAGCCGATTCAGAGTTCTGCACCAAAAATATTCAGAACTCAATGAGAAAACAAACATTAAAACCAAACAATCTCATATCTATATCTATACAAAACTATAATATAGAAAACATATACTTCGTAACCTTAAAACTTTTTTCACTTCATTCAACTTTTAAGTAGCAATATTAAAGGGACAAATGTTGATAAATAGCACTTAGTGTGTAAAAAAGGTTTTGAAAGAGAGAGCTTACCATCAATCACAAAAAAGTTTCAAGACGAAAAAGCAATCCACAGTTCCGCACATTTGAGGGGATGGACGTAATCACGCAAAAAGCTTAACCTGTTAATATGATGAATCATTTAAAAAAACTATTCCATATACCAAAAGCTATAACTTATGTCCAGCCCAAATTATAGCATCACTTTCTTTTTACCGTCCGAAAATTATCTATTGGACTGCACTACCTACTAAAACTTAACATGTTGTGTCCTATTTTGTGATATTTGGATAAATGGATTAGCTTATTTTAACATCAGCCATTGCAATAACAACAATTTGGCTCCTAAACATGGAACCATATAATGAGGTTAATACAAACATCTTAACACACTATTTAACTTGCAATTTTGTGGGATACTAAAGTAAGCAGATAAGCATAACCATCTAAACTTAAAAACCATAAATTAAACACAGTTAAACCATCATCAAATCCCAATCTGGTTAACCCCAATTTCAAAACCCATATTTCAGTTTATTCATACTTTTTAGAGCGAAAATAATAATAAATAATAATAATAATAATAATAATAATAATAATAATAATAATAATAATAATAATAATAATAATAATAATAATAATAATAATAATAATAATAAAAAAAAAAAACTAATGAATGAGTATACCTTTGCTAAAACCATTTTATACGGCAAAACACGTCTCCCATCTCTGATAAATCATTAGAATTCAATTGGGACATCGTTAGACTTAATTTAATGTCTTAAACTATAGAGCTGTTTCCAATTGCTAATTTGATTGAATCTAAGGAACAATAATAATAATAATAATAATCATTTTGAGTCTTGAGTAACTAAAAACTATTGTCTAAACAATCACATTTAACTGAGGCGTTTTATCAAACAGATGGTATGCACAGACTTGCCTCAAATAACCAATTCAAATACATATATATTTAGGGATAAGAAACTTACCATCCACATCACAGTTAGATAGCGTTCTGGATATATTTTCCATGCCTCTGGAAATCGCACCCTAAGAAAAACCCCAAAAAACAAAAAGATTAAAATCCATTTCACTTAATTAAAACATGTAAAGATTAGGGTTGATAAAATTACAAAATTGTTTTTTCTCCATCTTCAATCCAATGAAAAATCAAATTGAATTTACCAAATCGTTTCGCGTTCATCGGAAAACACCGGTGTTAGATTAGGATTAAAAAAAAAGAGAGTAAAGATTAAAAAAAGGGTAAAGATCTGTTATGTTATACCTGATGATTGATTTGAAGACTGATTAAATAAGTAGTTAAGATTATTTGTTCGGGTGGAGGGGAAGGAGGATTTATAAAAAATGTTGGATTTAATCATATGGGTGACCTCTGGAATTTTCTAGCAGAGAAGGAGGGTATGGAGATGAATAAATCCTGATGTTGTGAGGGGAATATATATATGTATAATTAACTCATGAACAGTGGTTATAATAGTAACATCCTAATGTTACAGCCACAAAAACACTAACCATTTGTAATTAGAGGATCATTAGGAATTTTTGGAATTTTTAGTGCCATGAACAGTGCTTATAATAGTAACCTCCTGAGTTTATAGCCACACATTTTGAGACAATTATTTTGCTAACCCCATTTTAGGCCTAATCAAAATCCTGGGAAATATATATATATATATATATATATATATATATATATATATATATATATATATATATATATATATATATAATAAAAATAGAAATAATAATAATAATAATAATAATAATAATAATAATAATAATAATAATTAATTATTATTATTATTATTATTATTATTATTATTATTATTATTATTATTATTATTATTATTATTATTATAAAATGTTACGCTTTCTCCCCTATAGTTTCACATATTGACAAATTGTACCCCTGAACTTTCGTAAAATGACAGTTTTACCCCTCAACTTTTATAAAATTACAATTTTTACCCTTCAACTTTGGTCAAATGACAGTTTCTACCCTATAGTTTTCAAATTGACACTTTTTACCCCTGATTTGTATGTCGACAACAATTAAAGTCCAATCTATAAAACTAGTTGGAGTCTCGACAGAAAATACCCTTGAGACTCCCAAGTCGTTACACCCGACATCCTTATTTATTCAAAACGCGTTTTAAAAATTTGGAAAGGGCACGACTCGTCATGGTTCTTTTATAAAAGTTATAATAAGTTAATAGACAGCTTATTCATAGTTTATGGGTATATATTTCAACGCTTATTAGTGTCGTAAAAATTTATATAACACGTATAAAATAGTTTGCGACCAACCATTTTTGGACACCAATAAAAGCGAGGTGAGGGCACGGTTTTTCGTTATTCTTTTTCCTACATGTAGCCAGCTAGGTGGTCTCTCATGTGGCAAAATTTCAGAATTTTAAGAGTTCAAATGAGGGTCGAAACAATTTCCAAAAGTTGGTCGAGTGAGACACAATTTGACAAATCTGGAAAAATGGTTTTTAGTTCTAGCGATAGGGCAGACTTTGGATTCGAATAACTTTATAACCATTCAACCTTTTTACGAATTTTTTTTCCTACGGTTAGCTAGCTGGGTGGTCTTATTATTGGCCAAATTTCATAATTTTTGAAGGTTGTTTAATGGTCGAAATAAATTCTTAAAGTAGGTCGAATGAGACATTATTTTTTCAAAAACTGAATAAAAATTATAAGGTTTTAGCAATAGGCAAATTTTTGAGACTCGATATCTTTGTGATAGATTAACCAATTTACAACGTTCTTCTTTCTAAAATTAGACAGCTAGGTAATCTATAACCAGGCCAAAATTCAGATTTTATAAAGGTCATTTGATGGTCGAAACAAAGGCTCAAAGTTGGGCGATGGGACTGTTTTTGCGATAGAAAACAGAAAAAGGAAAACGAAATGAGTTTTTGGTTTTCAACTGTCCCAACTGATTTTTAACGCATAATATGATGATATTAAGTATATTAATTTTATTTTTAACATGTTTTATCATTTCTTGATTTGTTTTGTGAGATAAGTATTATATTAGGGCGCGTTTGGTTGTATTCGAACGGAAAAGAAAGAAAAATATGGTTTAGTTCTTGATCATATAACGTATTATAATTCATTTAGTAACGTTTTTGAGAGTATGTAAAGTATATAAACAGTATGAAAATAGGTTTGGTAAACTTACTTGGATTTTTGTTTGAATATGGGATATAGGAGACCGATTTGACTTGGTATCTAAACACTAAGGCTTCCTACTCCTACTAAGCTCGTCTAGGATCTTTCTTTGGCTTCTAAAGGGACTTCTTGATCAGTAGGGTATTGGGTTTGGGGCTATTTTGATGTGTTCGAATGAAAGTGAGGGAAAAGAAATGAGAAGTGGTCGATATATATATAGTAAATGAGAGTTAAGGTTTTCTATGCTTGATGAATCATCTTGTTAGGGTTCGGAGGAGACATGGAGATGTGTCTTAGTAGTTTGAGGACAAGTGGATGGAGGAGGGTGTTGTACGTATGGTTTTTGGGGGAGGGGTGATGTGTTTTCTTTAAAAACCATACAACTTACTTGGAGAAGACATGTAGTATTTAGGTAGGTTTATGTGGTGTGGTTTATACTTAGGAATGGAAAATGAATGAGTTTGGTTTGGTACTTGTTGGATTCGAACTAAGGATTTAGTATAGGGTCGGTTAGGGATTTGAATGGTGGTACTTATTGCTTTATCATGTTGTATTTAGGGTTTAAGGAGAGTAACAAGATAGGTTTAAGGTTTAGTTTAGGTAAATATTAGTTTAGAAATAAATTTTAGGATTTATATATATATATAGTGATCGAATTTTTAGAAAAAGAAAAGAATAGGGTTTGTGCTTATAAGGGTTGTACATTGGGCTTTATAGAGTTGTATTAAGGGTTTAGAAATATATAAAATATATTTTTAATGTTTGATTAAATTATATAAATTATATGTTAGTTTTTATTAAGTTATAAAGTATATAAATGGGATTTTTAGATTTTGTGCATTAGGCACTTGTACACTAGGTTTAGAGACTTGTACTTATATTTAATAAGTTTAGAAAAATATATTTTTAAGGCTTGTGTAAGAAAAAACTTGTAAATTATGCTTTAAAATAAATATATTTAGGGTTTTAATGAGGTTTTTATTAATATATGGTTTTTATGCATAAAAGACTTGTACCTTGACTTAAATGACTTGTACATTAATATTTTGTAAAAAAAATCTCTTATAAATAAATTAGGGTTTGTGAATTTAGTACATAAAATCATAGTTCTATGAAATTAGGGTTTTATCAGGAGTTAAAACGGAATTAGGGTTTTTGAGCTTTAGATGCTTGTACCTTAGTTGAATGAGTTATACTTTAGTATTTTTAGGGTTTAGTTATCCATGATTGTTATTTTAGTAGTTTAGGGTTTATTGGAAATTCTATTAAATAAGAAACGTTTAGTTATATACGTATGTTAATAATTTAACGTAAAATGGCAAATGAGATATCTTAAGGTTTCATATGAAAATGTTTATATAAAGTAAACATTAAGTATGTTGAAGTTAGGTTGCATGCGAGCACGTTTATCGAGGATATGATCTAAGTCACATAAGATAATAGTTATGAGCAGTTAGTAATAAAAAAAAAATTATACGTAGGAAAAATGTTAAGTATAGTTTATTACAAGGTGAAATTTTACCAGTGGTTACAGTGGGGTACTAACACAACTGCGTTTCCAAATATACTCTTACCAAAATGAGTAATCCGGCAAATGGCTCTCCTCCCGCCCAAGAACGCTCCATGGTACGGAATACCTTGGAAAAGGAAAAGAGCCAAGCAATAGGGGAGCACCATTCTGGCCTGCTGCCACATGAGGCAATAAGGGAGTTTTGCAATAAGCATTACGACCAACTATTGCCCTTGATGGACGAAAAGGTTCATGAAGAGAAATTAAGGCAGGTGCAAACTCGCCTTGATTTCGATAATGAAGAACCGAAAAGTTCGCGGTCTCGAGAACAGTCTCGAAACTCTGAGTCAAGATCTTTGGGGGAAAGAAAGGCTAAAAAGAAGCGAAAGGCTAGCCCTAGTGTTAGGTCCGGACCTTCCGAGTATTCCTACTCCCAAAGTGCTTTTTCCAAACTCAGCAGCAGAGAGACAGGACCCCCCCCCCAAGAAGACTGTGAGAGAACCAAATACCCTCGATCAGCTGTCTTTACTCGCCTAGGGGAGAGACGAGAAGACATCAGGTCACGCCTGGGGAGAGAAAACCGGAGGTGTTTTCCCGACTCAAATCCAAAATTCGCGCTCGGAGAGAGCGAAGAGCTGAAGCGAGACGCAACAGGCGAGACAGGTTGTACTCAACAGAAAGGAGTCCGGGAAGACCAAGAAGGAGAACCCCCAACCCGACCCATAGCCACACCCCCCACTCCATGGAGAGAGGCGCCGGAGACAGAGCTGCATACTCTGACCCCAGCCGGCGAAGGGAACTGACGCCGCTGGAAAGCGAAGATAGTGCTGGGGGAATTGGAAGTCCAGATCCGGAAAAAATGAAGGTGATGCAAATGACCTCTATCGTCCATACGATATTGAGGATAGAGACCCCTTCACACAACGGATCCCGAACTTTGAATTCCCAAAGAGGACCCGGATGCCCTCAAATGTCAAAACCTATGACGGGACCGGGGACCCAGAGGACCACCTAAAAAATTTCTGTACCGCAGCTAAGGTAGAGCGGTGGGCTATGCCCACCTGGTGTCAAATGTTCAAATCCACTCTCATGGGTCATGCACGCATGTGGTTTGATGAGCTGCCGTCAGAAAGCATTGACAACTTTGAGGACCTCCGGAAGAGTTTCTTGTCCTACTTCCTCCAGCAAAAGAAGTACACTGAGGATCCGGTAGAACTCCACCACATCAAGCAAAGAGAAAGGGAGCCGACAGGAGCATTCGTTGACCGATTTAAGGCTGAGAGCATGCATGTGAAGGGCGCTCCGAAGTGTATGAGAGTTTCGGGCTTCATGCACGGAATCAATAATCCGGAGCTGATCAGAAGACTCAACGACAATATTCCAAAAACTGCCCATGAAATGTGGAGGGTAACCACAGCTTTTCTACACGGTGAAACAACCGCAGCAAACCTGTCAAGGAAGAAGCAAGACCGCTCCTCATGGAAACCCCATGAAGGCGGATCCAGGGTAACCAACAGCCAGGTATTTGAACGAAAGACGGAGTTCAAAGGACGCTCCAGAGCCGACCGGAGGCGGAGTGACCGGTTCACACCCCTCACAAAAACACCAAAAGAAATCTTTTCAATGAACTCCGTCAAGTTCACAGCTCCACCCCCCATGGCAAGCCCGGTGGAATCATGAAACAAAGAAAAATACTGCGACTTTCACAGAGAAAGGGGACACCACACATATGAGTGTTTCCAGCTAAAGAAGCAAATTGAGGAAGCAGTCAGATCCGGCCAGTTAGCACACTTGGTGAAGGAGATCAAAAATGGTAGCCAAAAGGGCGAAGCTGCCAAAGGTGGCAAGAAGGAAACTGCACCCAAGGATAAGGCTCCGGCCATATTCATGGTATAAACTTGGCAGCGGAGTGTGAAGCAAAAAGTATCCCCTCATGCAGAGCCAAATTTGGAGATATATTTCCCTCCAATAGCAGAGGATGACTGGATGACCATCCGTTGGTGATAAAGGCTGAAGTGGGCAGACACCACGTACACTGGATGTACGTGGACAATGGAAGTGCCTCAGAGGTGCTCTATGAGCACTGCTTAACTGTCTTAGCCCAGAGATCAGAAAGAAGATGACTCCCGCCACAACACCACTCCTTGGTTTCAGCGGCGAGATATCATGGCCCTTAGGGCAGATCCTTTTGGAGGTAACATTGGGGGATGAAGAAAACTCAGCTAGTGCGTGGATGAATTTCATGGTTGTCAGATCACCATCCCAGTATAATGGGATAATCGGCAGACCGAGGATACGACTGCTCAAAATCATCCCTTCCACGGCTCATGGTATGTTGAAATTCCCCACCCAAGGCGGAGTAGTAACCTTGCGTAGTGACAAAGTCGTCCCGGTAGAATGTCGAATGGTCACGGAACCCCAGCCGCAGCAGAATTCCGGTGAAGCCCCGGCAAAGGAGGGTGTCAAGGTAGCAATACACCCGGAATTCCCAGACCAGACTGTCACCATAGGGGGAAGCTTAACTGATCAAGGAAAGAAGGATCTATGCGAGCTGTTGAAGAGCAACCTGGACATCTTCGCTTGGCAGCCATCAGATATGACTGGAGTGCCGCGGAGTATAGCAGAGCATAGGCTGAACATCCGGGAAGGGTATGCCCCGGTAAGGCAGAAGAAACGAGGGAAGTCCACTACCATGACTGGCTATCAAACCCAGTTCTCGTCAAGAAAAGTGATGGGAGCTGGAGGATGTGTGTCGACTTTAAAGACTTGAACAAAGCTTGTCCCAAGGATTGTTATCCCCTTCCGGAGATTGACTGGAAAATTGAATCTCTCTGCGGATACACCTTCAAGTGTTTTTTGGACGCGTATAAGGGATACCACCAAATCCAGATGGCCGCGGAAGACGAAGAGAAAACCGCGTTCCACACAAACCAAGGAATTTTTTGCTACAAAAAAATGCCTTTCGGCCTGAAGAATGCTGGGGCCACATATCAGCGGCTGGTAGACAAAGCTTTCGAAAGACAAATTGGAAGAAACTTGGAGGTGTATGTGGACGACTTGATCATCAAGAGCCACTCAGAGACAGAGGTGTTAAGGGACATAGAAGAAACCTTTGGGACCCTCAGAAAAATCAACATGAAACTAAACCCGAAGAAGTGCACTTTCGAAGCAGAGGAAGGGGTATTCCTAGGACACGTGGTCAGTAAACAGGGGATTCGGGCTTGTCCGGAGAAATATGAGATCGTTGCCCAATTGCCCTCCCCGAGAACCCTGAAAGAAGTGCAAAGCTTGAACGGGAAACTAGCAAGTCTCAACCGCTTCCTATCCAAGTCCGCGGAAAAATCCTTACCATTCTTCAAAACACTGAATAAGTGTATCAAAAAGAGTGATTTCCACTGGATACCAAAAGCGGAGCTGGCAGTCAAAGAAATGAAGAAGCATATTGCCAACCTCCCAACGCTTACGGCCCCCCGGCCGAAAGAAGAACTGATAATGTATTTATCTGCGGCGAGGGAAGCTATCAGTGCAGTTCTGCTAGTAGAAAGAGGGCCACGCCAGGAACCTATCTACTTCATAAGCCACGCACTGTAAAGTCCGGAGATAAACTACAGCCCGATGGAAAATTTGGTGTTAGCATTGGTTCACGCGGCTAGAAGGCTCAGAATGTATTTTCAAGCACATCCGGTCGTTGTCATCACAAACCAACCTATCAAGCAAGTGCTTGCGAGAACAGAGAATACGGGTAGAATGGTCAAATGGGCTATCGAGTTAGGGGAGCATGACATCAGCTTCAGACCGCAGACAGCTATAAGAGGGCAGGTTGTAACACCCCCAATTGCGCGATACGCAGCGGAATTCAAACTGGGTGTTACCTCATGGCTCGATAGTTATAATAATAGAAAACGATCTCTAATTGAGTCGTTTTAAAAGATTTATCATTCGAATATCAGAGTTTACAAAATGAGGTCCCAGTGGTTTCAAGGTTTACAAAATAAGTTTTCGAATGATAATAAAATTTATAGCCTTCTTGATGTATCCGTGCTCCTCCGTGCCATCCTCGTTCATTATGGACCTGAGATAAACATGCTAAAAGTGTCAACACAAAGGTTGGTGAGTTCATAGAGTTTATAAGTAAAATAGTTGATTTCAATAGTTCCAAGTTTGGGTGATAATTGTAATAAATACAAATATCAATGAAATGAATAGTGGGTTACGTTGTTATACACCCGTAGCTTGTTTGTATAAAAATCAGTTGAACACAAGTCTCCAGATTGGGCCACGTTGTTGCACCCATAACAGAAATAGTGGGCCAGTTGTTAGCACCCATAACATAAACAGTGGGCCAGTTGATAGCACCCAGAACGTAAACAGTGGGCCAGTTGATAGCACCCAGAACTTAAACAATGGATACTTGTGTTCAGCATTTAATAAGTTTCAGTAAACAAATAGAGTGTTTCATAAATCAAGTAGAATGTTTATGAATAACGAGTAAGATTTGTAAGTAAAACGAGCATGTATCTCCCCCAAAGAGTTCAAAATAAGAAAAGAGGGGCTATGACTCACCTTGGAATGTAGTGACGTAAGTAACACAACGGTGCCAAGAAGTATGGCAGAACAGTATAGAGAAGTATAGCGCAACGATATGGAATCGGCATAACCTAATGAATATAAGCTTGTCTCAAAATATGACACGCGGAAAGTAATCGATACGTATGAGTTTCAAAAGATAGAGCGTTTTAGTTTTCGTGGAATATTCGTATCAATGTTTGTAAAAAGTTTAGTATCATCGTTTGTGTGGTGGTATGAAGTCATAGACTCAGACAAAACGCACGCCAAATCATATAACATATAGCACAAGTATAAAAGGAAAATAAACACCTAAGAATCAAATAGCAATTAAGCGAGAGATAGGTAGACCGGTTAAGTTTTGGGCATTAACCCGGTTGTTTATATGACTTCTACATTGTATCTAAATTTGATTCGAGCTATCAATATAATTCGTGATCGTTAATATCTGTTTACAAGTTTATATTATCAAGTCCAATATTAATAGTTCGATAGTCCAGTATATGTCCAAGTTCATCACGTGTCCATTATAATGTAGTCCAATGTTTACCGATATGTCTTAGTCCATAACTGTTATATAATCAGTACAATAATCCAAGTCACATTCAATATTTCTTAATCCGTTAACCGTTACATATATAGTCCGTTAGTTCGATAATCCACAAACAATTATCATATAAAAATAACTTAACACATTCCAGTACACCTTTAATTACTAACGGGCTTGAAATACACCCTTATGACACCATGGGCTTCGCTAAGCAAATCCAACCAAATGCACCCCAAGTCCTTTTGGCTCAGCCCAATACTTATAATTATGACAGGATCCAACAACAAGTCAAATATGAATTTTAACATTTATACCAATATCATATTCAATAGCAGTTACAGAAATTTTACGCCATCTAGAAAAATAGGCTTAACCTAATAATGATAACCAAATAAGCAATTCCATACAAGTTTACATAAGCTAAAAGAATAAGCTTAATCAAACATACACTCCTTTGCATATTGTAGTACTAAAAATCAACCTAAATAAGCATAAGCTTATACCGACAGGCACAACTAAAATGAGCTTAGCCTAAGTAAATAAGCTCGAACAAACACCCTTCGTGTATTGTTTTTGCACCGAGACCCAAACCAAACACCCTCTTGGGGTTTGTGATTAACCCGAGAGCAACCAACACCCTCTTGGGTCATTGCTGTGAACCGAGTACACACACACCCTATACGGGTTTGATACACACAAATAAACACCCCTTTGGGTGTCTCGTTGACCCAACTGCAGAGACAAACGCACCCTTGTGGCTTGAGCTGACAACAAACAAACAAACCAAATAACACAATAAGCTATGTGCTTATTCAAATAAGCAAAAGAGGAAAAGAAGAAAATTAAAATAAGATAAGCCAAACACCCCCTTGGGTGTGGCTGTGGTGACTCAACCCGAGCCAATCACCACCTGTGGTGGTTTCCAACTGAGAACCAGGAACAAACAAACACCCTTGTGTGTTGTTTTTGGTTCACTGGCACACAAACAAACACAACCCTCTTGGGTTTTAGATCAAACCGAACTCAATACCAAAACCAATAAGCCATAATCCCAATTAAGCTTAAATAATCAATACCAAATAAGCTCTAAGCTTATTAAATAAGCAAAAGGATGAAAACAAAATAAACTGAATCAACAAACACCATATTTATATAAGTTTTTACTACACGAATCTTTATTAAATCATTTTTATTCGAATCTTTATCCACGAAAACGTATATAACGATTTTTAATAGAATGGAAAAATAATCAAAATAGATATGTTATTTTCGGCATACCATGGAAACAAAGGAGATGGGGAGGTGATGAAGGAGGTGGCTGTGATGTTGGTGGTGGCGTTGTCACGCACCAAAACACAAATTAAAGCAACCTACTTTGGCCATCACTCTAACCCAAAGCACATCCTTTGAGCTTGATAATGATGGCGATTGTGATGTAGTAAGGCGACAAGGCGGTGGCAGAGGTTGTGTGACAGAGGCGGTGTATAGTGAGAGAGAGGAGAGAAGATGGAACATTTGGGAAAATGAGAAAGATAAGATATCTTATCTTATCTGTCTTGGTGATGAGGGTGAGGCAGTGGTATATATATATAAAAAAAAAAGAGATAAGTATTAATGATACAGAGTGTATTTGATGCACCTCATCTCCCGTTGAACTAGAGTGTAAACATGGTACTTTGGTTGGATAATTGTGAGAAATATATTTTTGGAGACGTTTTTATAAAAATAATATATAAACGAAACTATTGATTTCGAATAATGACTATCGAATGTAAACCATTATTATTACGGTATCGGTACGCAAGAAATGCTATATCCTCTTGTTAAATAGGAAAAGGTGAACGTAAACGTTCCGAGAGTAATAATTCGAATCAGAGCGAATTATTTAACTTGGGAAGTTACCGGTTAACTACCGATTACCGTATTTGCTTTTACGTTAAAGTAAAAGTCAAATAGTCAAGAAGTCAAAGTCAACTTTAAAAAGAAAAAGTCAAAGGGTAAATGTAACCACCCGTAAATTTCCAAACATTGTTTTAATAATAAAAATTTAATTATTTTTACTTGACGATTTAATTGGACATTTTTGAACATATTTAGTTATTTCAGAAAATTCTTTCATATTGGTAACGATTAAATTTATGATTTCCAGAGTAAATGTCTTTGTTTTTAAATCACTTTTATAAAAACGTTACCAGAAGTATATTTTTGTAATTTTTACCAAACCGATGGACCACACTTAAAATTTAACTCAGCGGGACACCGGGTACACGGGATACTAATAAAACTAAGTCTACTCTTCTAATAAATAATACCTACCGCCCATTTTTATATTTACTTTTCTTATCTTCTTCTTATCTTTTTCTCCTTTTCTCTCTTTCTTCTGTAAACCTCGAAGAAGCCTTTGATCCATCACCATCTTTTCCTTCTTTTTCTGCCGCCCCCTCTTCCCCAAAACAGACAAGACACGAGACCTTATAAACCTTCCCCATTGATAGTGACAGTTGCTGAAATTGTTACTTCACAAGAAACCCGCCAAGAAAGCCTTGGTCAAACCTTGTCCCTTTTCTCCCTTTATAACCGGATCGAAATCAAGAGAGGAAGATACACCCCCTCAACTCTCATCACAGCCCCCACGCCACCCACACCGTCTACACCTTGGGAAGATCGAGGAAGTACGAAGCTAAGGATTGGTGGTTCGAGTTGCACTCGTGAAGACACCACCACCATTGCTCTCATCTCCTTCTTTTTCTTACCATTCGGTATACCTAGACTCGACAATTTGTTTGTTAATTTTTGTTATTATTCGAAGCTTATATAAATCGACTGTTTTTGTATTCGTGGATTAAGAACCTGATTAATATATAAAATTTGTTTCGTGTGGTAATCTTGAATAGAAATGATATTGCGTGATTGTTTTGAATTCGGGTCGGGTCAATTAACCCGGAGTTGAATCAGTTTTGGGTGTGTTCATATTTGTTGGGTTTTCTTTTGGTGTTCTCGAATAATTAAGGGGGTTTCGAATTAGTTCATTGTTGGGGTTGTTAAGCGAGTAGTAATGGCTTATTCTATTATAACTTTTTAGTTTAACAGGTTATAAAACTTACTTGGTTAATGTGTATTAATGGAACAAAACTATTAAGAAAAGGGGTGTTTGTTTGATCTCGGTCTGATTTTGTTAGGATTAGTCTAAGTATTGGTGATGTAGAAGAAATAGTAAACCATGTTGTTATCTGAAGTCTCGGCAGTTAAGAAACCCACAAGGGTGGGTGATTTTAAGTTGTTTGTGTTTGGTTGTTTCGGTTCACAGGGCACACCTCGAGGGAGGTTTTGTTATGATTTTTCTTTTGGTCACGAATTAGTCTTGAGTATGTTTGGTTTTAGTACCGAGTCAGCGAGGACGACCCACTTAGGATTCGATTAGGTGTTGAGGTTTCTGGTTCAGTGATGAACTATGAAACAGTGAGGGTGTTGTTTGTCAAGCTCATGTTGTTACACATTTTCAGTTTATTAGGTAAGCTTATGAGGTTAACTTGTAGGAGTTGTTATGGGTTTAGTCAATAGGGTTGTGGAGTCGTGACCCGTAATGAGTCACGGATTTGTGTTAGTTTGGCATTGATACGGGTTGGGTTAAACCCGTTTTGGTCTCGAATAAATCTAGATTTATACCTATTAAGCCGTGGACATTAGCCTAGGTTATTGATTTTTGGTAGGGTTCGACTAAGGTGTATTTTGATGTGATTGTGGTTGGCCTTGTGTTGGATTCCGGGATAACAAGTGCACCAAGGGGGTGCATTTGTTTACTGATCTTCTTTTGGTCCAGTGACACAACCACAAGGGTGGTTGTGCTCGTATGAAACCCGTTTATAGTTTGATCTTGGTTTAGGAGGTGAGCTAAACTTTTGTTTCTATTGTGGGTATTTTAGTAAGGTCCGGTTTGGGAGATTTACGGATAGATGTGTATGCGTTAGGCTAAGTATCGGACCTCTATCACTTCTGTGTCGAGCAAGCAACCCACCTAATCCGTTTGTTATTCGGAATACTTGTATGGGGTTACAAGCTACTCATGTCAAGTTTTAGTTGTGTAAATGATTAGGTAAAATATCATTTCCCCAAAACATTGAACATACGTTAAATTTTTTCCAATTAGGGTGCGTTTGTTTGGGTCAGTGGCCAAGGTCCAATTAGGAGAGTTTTGTCATGGGCCTCAAGCCCAATGTATGGTGTGTTTGTATTAGTATTAGCAGGCCTCAAGCCCATAAAATGGATAGTGTCATGTAATTTTGATTAAAACGTAACATATAAGTGTGAGTATTTTTTTTGGAATCTAACCAACTAGTTATATTTTTTGGAACATTGGTAACATGTTGGATATATATATGATATTTAATATTTGTCAATGGATATAGCTACTTAATGGACTTAAATTATAAAAGAAACGTTGAGCAGAATGATATAGTAATGGACTAGGAGTATTAGGATGGTGTCCCTTAGAAGTAAATTTGTATGAACAAAGTGTACATAAAAGAAAAGATATCCATCATTCTTATATATATTCAAAATAATGTGATAGCTTAGAAAGTTTTTCTTTATATTTTATGGGGCTATATATATATGTAACACTTATATTCAGAAAAACAAAAAACATAATAAGGGCGACTCCAAATTGACTAGTAGTGAGACTTGGGAAATAAGGATTGTTTAACTTATAAAAGACTTGTAATAAGGTATATCGGATTTGATAAACTTGGACAGTATAGATACTTTATACGGACACTTAAATACCGGATAAAATCAATGGACAATTTAACTAGATCAGACTAATCAGACATTTTTTTATACTAGACGACTAATAGATATTATAAAAAGAAAATTAACTATTTTTGTCAATGGTTCATATTAAAAACTTGTCAAGAAATATTGCTTTAAGGAAACTAAGTTTTTATTAAAATCACTACAACTTTTGAAAATTATATAAATGGACGTGACATGATTTATAAATTCCTCAACTTATACTTTATAATTCAAAAACATTATATCTAATAAAAACACGACAAATCGAAACTTGTAATTATTAACATGAAAAACATTTACTATTTAATATACTAAATTTAAGATTTCTGTTAGAACTTAAATTACTTGGGGTTAATGGGTAGACACCGAAACATATTAATTGACTTAATTATAGGCATTTTCTTGACTTCGATTGTTATTCTTTTCTTGATGTGTCGATTTCCTATTTCTTTTTGGCATGAGTGTTTTTTAGTCTATGCTCTTACCACCACACGAAACATTAACACTAAACTTATACAACCTTTAATATAAATAATCCACGAAAACTAAAACTCTCGTCCTTCCAAGATTCTTTATCATTCGAGGCGTATTCTGAGATGAATATATGTATTAGGTTGTGCCGATCCGACACCATTGTGCCCATTTTCCCAATACCGTTGTTTTGCCCTTGATGCCAGTTGTGACTGTTGTGATATTTGTGCATTGCTGCAAGCCAAGGTGAGTTCATGGCCCCTACCTTTTACTTGTTTTATAACTGTTTTGGGGGAGAATACATGCTTGTTTTTAAACTAAATGCATGCATACACATGAACTTATAACTTGTTTTTATCTAAGGACATGAAATATTTGATTGTTGAATGTGTTATGAAATTGACCAACACTATTTTACCAAATTATTGCGCAGTTAGCCTAAGACTCTAGAACCCATTATTATGCCCGCCTTTATGCACTGTTAATTCCGGTTAGGAAGCGCGATTAATATAAATAGATTGTTAGGAATATAAATATTCAATTGAAGACTCGGTCACCCCGAGCACTCATTTATGTTAAATAGCTCGTAGCATAACTAGTAATATTAATATTAGATTAGTTATAATTATTATTGTGGAGTAGGTCGGGGCTTCCCCCACTGTCAGCTTGCTCCACAGCCCGGTAGGGGCAAACTAGCTAGTAATATCAAGTAGTATAAATAGCCCTCTCCTCATGTGGAGAGGGTTGGACCTTTGCAATCTTTCAATTCATTTTTCTTCTTTGGTTTCTCTCTCTAAGGTTCCACTTCTCTTTCTCTCTCTTATTCTTCTCCATTCGATCCAAATAGAACTCCCAAACTAGTGTTTATTAGCTTATGAATATGCTACAATTGGTATCAAGAGCCATGGTTAGGTTCGTGTAGTGCATATTCAGATTCGTGGTGTGGTTTTTGGGTGTTTTTTTTGGTTCGTATAAAAGTGTGAGAAAATATCCTAGTTTGATCTTTGTTTGTGGTTCAAGTCGTGTAATACTCGTACTTTTATGTTCAAAAAGGTGTTTTAGATCGTTCTTGATAACTCACAACTGTGTTTGTGATTTGTTTTTGGAAGATCCGACGTTTTTCTTGATAGCGGGTTGAACTTCGAACAAGTTTTCTTCCTAGCGGCTTGTATCGTGTTGTAAGATTCTATGTAGCTGTTTGTGTTACTTTGGTTACTGTGATTAGCGGCTTGGCGATTTGCGGTTTGGATCTTAACCAAAAGTGGAAACACGACAAAATCTACTGATAGTGACATCTTGTCTCTTTGCAGTAGCGGTTTGTGTGTTTGTCCTGTAGCGGTTGGCGTATTGCAGCAGCGGTTTATCAGGTCTTGTCGACTAGCGGCTTGTCGTGTTGTGGTAGAGGTTTACGGGTTTCAGCGGTTCTGGTTCTAGCGGCTCTAGTTTCAGCGGTTTATGCTCCCAGCGGTTTAGCTTTCAGCGGGTTAACTTTTAGCGGCTCTAGTTTCAGCGGTTTAATCTTCCAGCGGTCTAGCGTTCAGCGGTTTAATCCTCAGCGGTTTAACTTTTAGCGGTTCTGCTTTCAGCGGTTTGATACTTCTGGTTCAGCGGGTTGATACTAGCGGCTTGGTCCTTGTTTCAGCGGTTTGAATTAGCGGTTTGGTTCTTCTGGTTCAGCGGTTTGATACTAGCGGTTCGGTTTCCTAATTCAGCGGTTTACATTAGCGGTTTGTGTTGTGCTAGAGGTTTGGTTCTCAGCTTTAGCGGCTTGATATTAGCAGTTTGTTTAGAGGAGTAGCGGTTTGTTTGAATTGCACTTTAGCGGTTTGGAAACTACTTCTAACTGAATGACGAGCACAGCTTCTGATGATATTCAAGCAGCTGGGTCCGATACCCGTCCGCCTATGCTTGATAGGACAGACTATGAGTCGTGAGCACAGAGAATACGGCTTTATTGCTTGGGGAAAGAAAATGGAGCAAACATCCTTAAGTCCATTGATGAAGGACCATTTCAGATGGGAACTACCAGAGATGCTGTGACTACTGGTGAAGATGGCACAGTCACACTTGGTATTGACAGACCTCGCACTTACAATGATCTTACTGAGGAGGAAAAGAAGAGGTATGATGCTGACATTAGAGCCTCAAATATCATCATTCAAGGTCTACCAAAGGATGTCTACAAACTCATCAACTTCAACACAGAAGCCAAGGCAGTATGGGACAATGTGAAGATGCTGTTAGCTGGGTCAGAACTCACAAAGGAAGACAGGGAATCTCAATTGTATGATGAATTTGAACATTTCAAAATGAACTCAGGAGAGAATATCACAGACTATTATGTGAGATTCCATAAGTTGGTAAATGACATGAGGATAATCAGAATGATGATGCCCAACATCCAACTTAACTCCAAGTTTGTGAACAACATGACTCCAGAATGGGACAGATTTGTCACTGCTGTCAAACTGAACAAAGATCTGAGGGACACCAACTATGAACAGCTATATGCCTATCTCCAACAACATGAGAAGCATGCTCTCTTTGATCGGGTGCTAAGAGAAAAGTTGAATCCTTCAACTTCCAATGATCCACTGGCCTTTATGGCAACTGCTGTACCAAACATTCAACCATCATCCAACCAAGGATACCCTCAATTTCAATCACCATCATCTACTATGAGTCCTCAATTTGACTCAGGCTATACTCAGACTGGCAAAATGCTGGATAACCTCACCAATCAAGTTTCATTACTTGTTCAACAGTTCAAGGCTTCTCTCCCTCAGACCAACAATCAGTTAAGAAATTCATCCAACCCGCGCAATCTTGCAATGGTGGAGGATGGAAAAATTGTGGTTCAAAATGTGCAAGGGAGAGCTGGAAGAAACATGGGTCGAGGTATTATGCAGAACAGAGCAGGGAATACCAACCAGGGGCAAGGCAAACAGCTCAAGTGCTATAATTGTGGAGGTCTGGGACACATTGCCAGAAACTGCAATCAACCAAAACGTCCTCAGAACTCAGATTACTTCAAGGACAAGATGCTGTTGATGCAGGCTCAAGAGAATGGAGCGGTATTGGATGAGAAAGAATTGTTGTTTCTAGCTGGTGATAGGGGTAATACTTTTGATCCGGATGTGGATGAGCAACCTGTTCAAGATCTGGCACTCAATGATCCTAATATCTTCCAAGCTGATGATTGTGATGCATTTGACTCTGATGTGGATGAAGAACCAACTGCTCAAACTGTCTTCATGGCCAATTTATCATCCTTGGCCTCTCCATCTCGACAAGCTGGTTCTTCAAATGCTTCTGTGATTTCTGAGGTACTAAGACTATATGACACATATGAAATAGTTGATAAACAAAAGTTTCCCAACGAAGTACAACAGGCAATTGTCTCTGACTCAAATAATGTTGACATGGAAAATAGCAATATGATTCCATATGAACAATATTTGATTCACAAAAATGTGCCTGATGTACAAGATGGCGAATCTTCTGTTGATAATAATGCTTGTGTTGTTGATAACTTGTGTGCCTTAGAAAATACATGTGAAGTAGATAATGCATCTAAGAAACATGAAAGCACTGTACTTGCACCACATAATGACTTGATCACTAGGCTAAACATATATGAGGAACAAGTAGCTATGTATGAACAGCGCGCTAAGTTTGAGCTAAATGCACGTGAGCAGAAAATGGAAGATCAAATGTGTACTCTTCTGAAAGAATCTAGGGTAAGAGAGGAAACATTAAAACAAGCGTTAAATTCTTTGAAAAATCAGCTGGATTTATCTGTTAAGCAACAACAGGATGCTCAAAATTGCATAAGAATACTAAAGCTAGAATTCAAAGAAAAAGAAAAGGAACTCTTAAATGATTTTTCTAGACTCAAAACCTTAAAGAATAAGCTTGAGGATAAGTTGTACACACAAGACCAAACCAGACAGACTGCCCAAATGATGTATAAGCACAGAAAGTTAAGTGACAAGCATAGTGAAAGCAATGTAGGTGAATCTCAATTAGCTATTCATGAGATTGCTAAGGTAGCCCAACCTGCATTAAATGATGCCAATGTGATGTTTATGCCCAATCATGAACCACCTGAGGTTGTATCCTTGAATGAAGCTGATGAGATAGAAATGCGAAAGAGAGAAAGAATGAATGAGAAAATGAAGGATCCTGAATGCATAGCTCACCGAGTAATAATCAAACCCCATGATTATTATGAGGAAAATCGTTTGACTGTGTTTGTACCTCAAAAGAAGTTAACACCTGAACAGATATTTTGGACACAAGACATGAAAAAAATGAAGGAAGAAAAACTTAAAGCCAATACCCCACTCATTAGGAAAGTTGCGTCCATTACGGTGTATCCTCCCAATACACCTAGACATTTGGTTCCTCTATCTCTTCCCACAGAAAGCAAAACTCTAATTAGCTTATACGTGCTTTGGCAACTGTTTGCTGATTTTGATAATACATGTAAGAAGAGAATCACACCAACTGGAATTACTGAGGGGGAAAGGTGTTTTGAACATGCTAAAAGGTGTTACTTGAATGAGGTCATGCCATTCTTTAAACAACTGAAAGAGCATTTTGAAGCAATGCAAAAAGCCCTTAACACAGAAATAAAGGAAATAGAAAAGGTGTTTAAAGATATGGAAAATGAGGTAACTGAATATGAAATAGAACTTAAGAGCCGTGAGATTGAAAGGAAAAACATACTCATCACTAATGAAAATTTGATTGCAAGATGTATTGCACAAGATGTATTTTTTACTGCTACTGATTCTGCATTATCTGCTTGTCAATATCATGAGTATGCTATGGCTTTAAATGTTACCCAGAATCGTGTTGTGGAGCTTGAGGGGGAGAATTTGAAACTGCTTGAAAAAATTCAAAATGATGACCATGATAACATGGTCAAACGTTTTTCTAAACTTGAGGTTGATTATCTTAACTTACAATTAAAATATCAACACTTAGAAGAAAGATATAAACTATCAAATGCCAAGACATCTTCGGATGCTCCTGAGTTTGATACGTATTTTGAATTAAGCAAACGGGATGAGAAAATTCAAGCTCACATGAACACGATTCGACTGTTGAGGGCTCAAATTGCCCAATTGAAGTCCAACAAGTGTGATGTGTATGGCACCAATAAACCTTCGTCTTCAGATTCTCAGAACTTTCAATTTCAAAACACCATAAACAAGTTACATTATGAAAATGAGTGTTTTTGAGAAGAAAATTCTAAGATTAAACAGCACTACAAAGAGTTATATGACTCAATTAAAGTTACAAGAAATAGTCATAATGAAAAGGTAACTTCTTTGTTAAATGAGATTGAGAATCTTAAGACTCAGGAAAAAGGAAAAATGCCAAGTACATCTTGTAATTGTGTTTCATCAAAGGTCTTTGCTTGTAAAATATATGATGTTGATGTGGGGCCTATTCCATTTCCCATGAGAAACAACAGACCTGTCCATCAAATGTATCTCAGTCACCTTAGGGATGGACTTGACACTCTTCGTGAGGTTGTGGAAGAAGACAGAATAGGAAAACCACTTGATAAGGCAGTAGGTTATGCATGTGTCCTCACAAAAAGGATCCAGGAACAGTTAGAATATGCCATTAGCACGGGTCCTAGGTCTAGCAACCAAAGAGATAGATTAAGTGTCTCATCATCCACTATTAAAAACAAGCATGTATCCTTTGATTTACCATCCAGAACATCAGAACCCAGCACTTCAATATCAGGAAAGCATGAGTTAGTAAAGCAAACTAATGTTCCCATTATTACTTCTACAGGAGTGAAAAGTGACACTCAAGCTAGCGGGTCAAAGCCTAAAGGCAATGCAAGGAATGATAGGATAGCGCCGGCTAAGATTGATCACAAGAAAAGAGTAGAAGCCCAACCTAGGAACAATAAGTTTGTAACGACTAGATTGAATCGTGTTGATTCTAGTATCAAAAGTACTGTAATTAATTCGAATTCTAATACGGTCTGTAAAACATGTGACGAATGCTTAATTTCTGTTAATCTTGATGAATGTGTTGTGTCGTCTCTGATATCTCATGCACCACCCCATGTTAAGCATGTTAGGAAAACTGAAAGAAATATGAAAATTTGGAAAGCAACAGGAAAAATCTTCACTAATGTTGGGTATCAATGGAGACCCACTGGAAGGAAATTCAGTTTAGGAAATAAGTATCCATTACCTAAGTTGAGTGAACATAAGATTGTGAAGGTTAAAGAATGGAGACCAACTGGTCGAATTCTTCCATTAGGAACACACTGCCTTTCTAATAAGTCTTCTGATAACTCTAGAGTAGTTTCCCCTGTAGAGGCATCAGTATTAGAAATGATTACTGCTCCTAAACTTGTGTGTGCTAACCAAACGGACCCCAATTGCAAGTGGGGATCCATATATTTCAGTTATCCATTGTTGTCTGGTTTCAAATGCAGGTCGTACAAATCGTCCTTTGGTATTTGGACTCAGGCTGCTCAAAACATATGACTGGGGATCGCTCACGGCTCAAGAACTTTGTGAAAAAGTTTATCGAGACAGTTAGATTCGGGAACGACCACTTTGGTGCGATTATGGGTTATGGAGATTATGTGTTCGGTGACAGTGTAATCTCACGGGTTTACTATGTGGAAGGATTAGGGCACAATTTGTTTTCTGTGGGTCAATTTTGTGACTCAGATCTGGAAGTGGCTTTCAGAAAACACACATGTTTCGTCAGGGAATTGGATGGTGTAGATCTTCTCAAGGGTAGTCGGGGTACAAATCTATACACCATATCTATTGAAGAAATGTTGAAGTCCTCTCCCATATGCTTGCTTTCAAAAGCCTCTAAAACAAAATCATGGCTGTGGCATCGTCGTTTGAACCACCTGAACTTCGGTACCATCAATAATCTATCCCACAAAGATCTCGTTAGAGGAATGCCCAGATTAAAATATGAGAAAGATCATCTCTGCTCTGCATGTCAACTGGGCAAAAGCAAGAAACAAACCCACAAACCTAAAACCGTCAACACCAACTTGGAAGTTCTTCATACCCTCCACATGGATCTGTGCGGTCCAATGAGAGTACAAAGCATAAATGGAAAGAAATATGTTCTGGTGATAGTAGATGATTACTCTCGGTTCACATGGGTAAAGTTTTTGAGAACCAAGGATGAGACTCCAGAGGTGATCATTAAACTGATAAAACAGCTGCAAGTAAGGCTTAACAAGACTGTCAGAATCATCCGCACTGATAATGGAACTGAGTTTGTTAATCAACAACTCAGAAACTTTTATGAAAATATTGGCATCACACATCAGAAAAGTATACCTCGCACTCCTCAGCAGAACGGAGTAGTTGAACGACGGAACCGTACTCTGGTAGAAGCTGCAAGAACCATGCTTATATTTTCAAAGGCACCGATGTTTCTCTGGGCAGAAGCTATTGCAACTGCATGCTACACCCAAAACCGATCTCTGATTCATCCCATTCATGAAAAGACTCCCTATAAGTTAATTCATAACAAGAAACCAGATCTTTCATTTCTTCGTGTGATTGGTGCACTTTGCTATCCAACTAATGACAGTCAAGACTTGGGAAAGTTAAAAGCTAAAGCAGACGTAGGTATTTTTGTTGGATACGCACCAGACCGTAGAGGGTATAGAATCTACAATAAGAGAACCCGAAAAATCATGGAAACCATCCATGTCACGTTCGACGAGCTAAGTGAGCAATTTGCTTTAGGACAAACTAGTTTTGGACCCGATCCTACACTTTTGACACCTGGACCAATTAGTTCAGGGCTTGTACAGAATCCCACGCCTACAGAGTCTTTCGTTCCACCAACGAGTGAGGAGTTGAAGAAGTTATTTGATTCAATGTTTGACGAATATTTTTTGCCAACAGATGTAACAACTTCAAATGGTGCAGCCGTTCTTCCTATTACTGAGGCTAATGTTCCGCAAGGTTCTGAAGACCCATCAGCATCAGTCTCAATCAGTATCAATGCCCCAGCTGCAAGTCAATCACCCTCATCATCAAACACTCAATCCTCTTCGGTGCAACAAGAATCTACAGATGATCATTCTTTAGAAGTTAATCCGTTTGCTCCTACAAATGATGTTCCTTTTGAGAACATATTTGCTCCTAAACCCTCAACAGACACGTCCTCTGTCGAAGAACATAGTACGGCAACATCAGTTCAAAACCTTCAACCTCATGACCATCTCAGAAAATGGACCAACGATCACCCAATTGACAACATCATAGGCAATCCCTCTCGTCCTGTATCCACTCGTAAACAACTAGCTACTGATGCACTGTGGTGTTTCTTCAATTTCGTTCTATCTAAAGTCGAACCAAAAGATGCCAAAGAAGCAATGACCAAAGACTGCTGGTTCGAGGCCATGCAAGATGAAATTCACGAATTTGATCGACTTAAAGTATGGGAGTTGGTGCCTCCCCCAGAGTGTGCTATGATTATTGCTCTCAAGTGGATTTTCAAGGTGAAACTTGATGAGCATGGTGATGTTTTAAATAACAAGGCACGGTTAGTCCCAAAAGGATACAGACAAGAAGAGGGCATTGATTTTGAAGAATCATTTGCTCCAGTTGCTAGAATTGAAGCTATTAGAATCTTCCTGGCCAATGCTGCAAGTCGAAATATGATAGTTTACCAAATGGATGTCAAAACAGCCTTCCTGAATGGTGACTTAAAGGAAGAAGTATACGTGAGTCAACCTGAAGGATTTGTGAACGCTGAACATCCTACTCATGTTTACCGCTTGAAGAAGGCCCTTTACGGGTTGAAGCAGGCACCTAGGGCATGGTATGATACATTGTCCAAGTTTCTTCTAGCAAATGGATTCTCAAAGGGTGTTGTTGATCCAACGTTATTCACCAGGAAGTCAAGAAAACATCTACTGCATGTTCAGATTTATGTAGATGATATCATATTTGCTTCATCTGATCCTAGTGAATGTGATAGATTTTCAAAGGAGATGAGTTCCAAGTTTCAAATATCAATGATGGGACAAATGTCGTTCTTCCTAGGATTACAAGTATCTCAAAGTCCCGGAGGCATATTCATCAGTCAGTCCAAATACGCACACGAGATCTTGAAAAAGTTTGGATTTGATTCAAGTGAGCCAGTTGACACTCCCATGGTAGACAGAACAAAGCTAGATGAAGACCCTTCAGGGATTCCAGTTGATCAAACAAAATACAGAAGCATGATTGGATCCTTAATGTACATTACTGCAAGTAGACCAGATCTTCTATTTGTTGTTTGCATGTGTGCGAGATATCAATCCAAACCTACCAAAAAGCATCTAGAAGCAGTAAAAAGGGTTTTCAGGTATCTTCAAGGAACAATCCATATGGGTCTCTGGTACCCTAAGGACACGGCCATGGAGTTAACGGCTTATGCTGATGCTGATCATGCGGGGTGTCAAGACACCCGTCGAAGTACTTCAGGAGGAGCTCAGTTTTTGGGGGAAAAGTTGGTTAGTTGGTCTTCTAAGAAGCAAATGAGCACGTCCATATCTTCTACTGAGGCTGAATACATTGCTATATCGGCCTGTTGTACACAAATTCTATGGATGCGGTCACAACTCTCAGACTATGGATTCTCATACAACAAAATTCCTCTATATTGTGACAACAAAAGCGCCATTGCTCTTTGTTGCAACAATGTCCAGCACTCCAGGTCAAAGCACATCGACATCAGGCATCACTTCATCAGGGAATAGGTTGAAAAGGGAATTGTGGAACTGTATTTTGTGAGGACAGAGTTTCAGCTAGCAGACATCTTCACCAAGGCTCTCCCGAGAGAAAGGTTTCAGTTTATTATCCCGCGTCTTGGAATGAAGAGCTTGACACCTGAAACCCTCAAGTGTCTTCAGGATGAAAAGGAGGAGTAACGGGTTATCTTCTCATATCCTTGTATATATCTGTATATATCTTTCAAACAAAAAGGAAAATAGAAAAATATAAAACCTATAAAAACCATAAAAAATAGAAAAAATCAGAAAATACCAAAAATAGTCTCATCTAGGCATGTCTTCTATTTATCGATAACATTTACGGACCTAGAAATGTCATTCAATAATGACACGGGTCTTTAAATGAAGCTCGAGCAGAAGTTATACTAATTGGTTAAAACATGTCTTAATGGCTTGCAGTTACTTCATACTGCAACCCGCGCTATCCATTGAGGAAAACACGTCGTCAAAAAGACGGTTGTTCCTCCAAACTTGGTGATGTTCACCTGGGCATGGATTACGTTATATCCATGTTTTTCCGATCTAATGTACGCTTCAGTGCATCATTTCGTGTAAAAGAAGAGAAATCTTCTTTATATCATAAACTCTCCAGTTCTATGATTCTTTAGGAGAGTTTTTGATGTTTCACAAGGTGGTAAATTGGACTTAAATTTTCACAAATACTTCTCGTTCAATTGAATGACTACAGCTCTTTAAATAGAAAATGGGTCATTAATTGAGGGGGAGAGTCTTTGTTCAAATTTTTTTTGACACCTTTTTCTAAACATTGTGCAACATCAGAAGTGACACTCTCTCTTGGTTTGAGGGGGAGTATTGTATACTCCATTTTCAGAAAACATTAAATCAGACACATTTTCTCTCACATTTTTCTAACTTATTTAAATCACTTGGGATCACAAATCTCAGTTGGTTTGAAATTTTTGATCGGGGGAGAGAATGTGATTTAAATATGAAATCTGATAAAATGTGATGTTTTGGAACATAAAAGTAAGCTCTCCCATATGTGCTAAACTCTTTTGTATACCAATGCACATATTAAGGGGGAGCAAATGGTTTGTTGAAACAACAAGGATTTGGCATCTCATGTGAGCGTAACTCCGACTTAACAAATGAATTGACGAAACATATACTGTCATTGATCGAAAGGACATATCCTGGCCGGGTAATAATTTCAAGCTGGTCTAACCAGTGATGTAAGCGTGTCTCGAAAAGGATGTGTCTGAGTAGAGTGTACCGTTTTGAGATACTTTCTGTGAACTTGACCAGGACGGGTAATAATTTCAAGCTGGTCTAACCAGTGATGTAAGCGTGTCTCGAATCGGTCATGTTCACTGAAAGTTGATCAATTCAAAAAGTGCGAGCTCTACCTAACATGTGCAAATTTATAAAACAATCAATCGAGCACATGTTGAGGGGGAGCATTTGAAAAATATAAAACTCTCAAGTGTTTGCAAAAATGTGTTTCAGAATCATGAACACTTTGAGAGATTTTTCAAAATTTTGGTTTATGGCAATCGTGGAAGAATACCAAAGACCGACCATTATAATTAATGTATGGAGTTATAAGGATGGTTAGGTTAGGCTCAAGTTCCCACGATCCCGCCAGAGCCGGAGGGATCTACCCAGGGACAATCTACTAGTTAGTGTAGAAGTCCTTAGGTATGATTAAAAAGGAGAAAAATGGATAAGGGAAAAGTACCGACTGAGATGGAGCTAGTACTGGAACAAACCCAACAAGGTGCTAGTTATGAAGTCTCGGTAAGCACTGAAGGGGTTGAAGAATGAAAAAGAATTGTAAAGATAAAGGGTGAAAAGAAAGAAGCCCTCCTTACAACTTAGGCAGAAACCGGGTCAATTTATATGCTGTCAGAATCACTTAGTTGATTGCTGACATTGAAGACAAAGTATCATGGACCCAGTGATACGCTGCATAACCCTCCCTAGCCACTCAAGGTCCCTCAAAGGATTCTTGTTTCAATTGTCACGGAGTTCAATACATTTCTATCGTCTCTCTCACTCCGAGTTAGATGATATTGAAAAGGTGGCAGTCCTCTCCAGCCTCCGATCACCAAATCAAAACGCACAATTGAGTCTAGAGCCACGAGATGCATTATAAGATCTCATAGGGACACAAATTATTTCTACACTGGTAGTTCAACATTAAGGACACCAGTTGTAAACTTATGAGTCCTACGCAGATCTTAGGAATCTGCCAGAACATTTATGAGAGAAGTTACAAATGTAACTCTCAATGATTGAATGGAAATTCCTGCCAGGGTCAACATCAAACAGCCCTGAAAGCAGGTCACTTCGGTAATTCCTCGTGGATTACGCTTAGTGGTCACGGCGGTTTCAAACGGTCTACAGTCGTGGAGTGAACTCCAGCGACTCACCTAATCGTTGATGTACTACGGTACGATCTTAAAAGGCCCTCTGTGGGTTTTCGATTAGGAACGGTCTTGGTAAGGATTAGAGAAAGTCTTCACATTATGTTGTTGACGATTTCGAAGTCCAAACCTGTAAGTACCGGTCGATTTGTTGCTAACTGTCGTATGCAGGAACTTCTGGCGATTGTAGCTGTGGAATGTTGTAGCTGGTTACTGGTGTAGCTGGTTGCAGACAAGTTGCCAATCCTCTACCACATGTTCACACTACATCAACAATGCAAGTCAACAAAGTCATGATCAACCTAAAGACCTTCAACACAGCTTCTGCTAACTCTGATGCTGAAGATCATGACCCAGAATAGTGTGAGCAAGTCGGCTCAAAGTATATCTCATCACATGGAGACTTACAACTAAAAGATGACTTGGAAACTCAAGTGGGATGATATTTTCAAAGAATACTCAAAATCATCCAAGACAAAGAATAGTCATCAAAAGATCACTGCTGAAGGCACAATGACTAATGAAACTGAAGAATCAATGTCTACGAGCTACGGAGTCAAGATTCATGAAAAGAGTGCTTGAAGTCTGAACATTGTTTTCGGGGTGACCTCCCTTAGGGGGAGATTGTTAGGAATATAAATATTCAGTTGAAGACTCGGTCACCCCGAGCACTCATTTATGTTAAATAGCTCGTAGCATAACTAGTAATATTAATATTAGATTAGTTATAATTATTATTGTGGAGTAGGTCGGGGCTTCCCCCACTGTCAGCTTGCTCCACAGCCCGGTAGGGGCAAACTAGCTAGTAATATCAAGTAGTATAAATAGCCCTCTCCTCATGTGGAGAGGGTTGGACCTTTGCAATCTTTCAATTCATTTTTCTTCTTTGGTTTCTCTCTCTAAGGTTCCACTTCTCTTTCTCTCTCTTATTCTTCTCCATTCGATCCAAATAGAACTCCCAAAATAGTGTTTATTAGCTTATGAATATGCTACATAGATCTATTGGGGTGACTCCCCCATTCGGTTGTGCACTCGCTAAGGGCCCCATTGTTATTATTGATGTGCTAGGTTATAGCGCACTGAACGGTCGAGCTTCGGTGGCATGAACTTAGAGCTAGCGCAATAGAACATTAAAACTTGAGACATATACCCTACATATGGTTTACATTACTAATTTTGAGCTTAAAGCATGCATTAAACTTGATACTATAACATTTTGAGCAGGGTATGCTCATAGAACTTTTACTAAATTCATTTCATCATTACTATTTTATCATAACTCTATGAACTCACCAACCTAGTGTTGACACTTTTTAGCATGTATTTTCAGGTTTAAGGCGATAATTTAGTGCCGAAGACTTTCGGCAGGGCATGGCATGGTCATAGAAGACTCTGATAAAATTGGGACCACTTGAAATCTTTTATGGGCTTATATTTCTACACCAGTTTTGAAATATTGTAAACAAATCATTTTGAATATGAAATCTAATTTAAACGGTTGATTTAAAACTGTTCTTTGTTCCTTGTGTTGTGATACCAATTGAGTAGCACCCCAGTGACATGTATGCTTCCGCTAAACCAGATTTTGGGGGTGTTACAGTAAAATATTTATTTTGCCGTGTGAAAATTTACGGGTTGTTACACAGGTGTTGGTAGATTTCATTGCAGAAGTCCCGGAGGAAGAAGTCCCGAAAACAGAAACACCCCCAAAAGAATTGCCATATGCCGAGCCCATGATTGCGTGGTTTTGTAACCTTACAACAGGTTTTACCTCTCGAGGGATCTCAAGAGGCTTACAACCCCACCAGGCAGTGTACCTGACCGATGTAGTATAGTGTAGTGGTAAGTACGGGGGATTGATCGTTCTCCACAGGGAATAGTGTTCGTTAGGTGTGAAAGGCTACTCTAATTAGGTCTAAAGGTTGAGGAAGATTCTTTTTATGTTTTATATATTTTTTTATGAAAGCAAGTAAAATCTCGGTTTTGAAGGAGTGGGCGGAATTAGTTGCTGGTCAACTAACCCAAAATTACTACGGATGCAAATAAAATAAAATAACAAAAATGAAAATGTGGTGAGAAACTTATGTGTAGAGAAATGTGTTTACTTAGATTTCCTTACTCCCTAACTATCTTTTACCGGTTAATTAGTGTGTATTAGTCGCGTGGATGATGGGTGTATTCCTTAATACCATTCGTGGGGTGGCGTACTTACTTCCCCAACTCTACAAGCTCCTACTTCACTCCTATGTCGAGCCGGCTAGGAAGCTCCTAACATGGGATCACTAGAATTCGCTTGTGCATTAAATACAACCATAAAAACGTTTAGTACGCATTTGGTTCATGTTTCTTAAGACGTTCAAGCAAGTTACCGAATAGGAAGTTAGCCAGTTTTCTTAAGCCTAACATAGATAAACAATCATCCAATACAACTAACAACACACTAACAACCAATAATCAATAGCTAGGTTTCATTAGATCTAAGCAAACACAAGATAAATTTAGCCTAACATGTTAAACAAAAGACAAGAATAAGATAGAATCAAACAACACATAGACATATTGAATGATTAATTGATAACTTATCTTTCAATGAAACATGGAAGATCTCAAGGCAAAAAGCCCTGAAAAAGTAGCTAAAATCGTCTTAGGGTTTTCTCCCAAAACTCCACACACTAAGCTCTCCCTAATGACAAAAAATTAGAAAACTATATATAGACTTTGACATCTGACGGCGTCACCTTATGGAGTGTGACGCCGTCACCTCGCCGCTTTTAGGGTTCCCGGATGACCATCTTGACGCCGTCCCTCTTTAGCTCTTCAAAAATCCATTCTGGCTTATCAAGGCTTGACGCCGTCGAACCTTGAACGTGACGCCGTCCCCTTATGATTTAAGCCGTGACGCCCTCGATCAAGTTAAAGCGTGACGCCGTCAGAATTCACATGCTATTTTCACTGGCCCGTCATGAGTAAATTTCACATCCAACTTTTCTTGCCAAGGCATGACGCCGTCCAGAGTAAAGTCTGACGCCGTCAAGAGTAACTTTTAGCCGATTTTTGAGACTTTGCCGTTTTCTTCACTTTAATGCTCCAAAAACGTCCAAAATGCCTCCTTTTCCAGATTTCTCCTCAAAAGTACCTAAAATGACAAAAGGAACGATTTAGGGCAATATTTGATCAAATAAATACGATTTAAGGCTTAAATGACCCCTTAAAAGCGGTACACTTTTCGCTTCATCAAATACCCTTACACTTGAGATTTGCTTGTCCTCAAGCAAATGCGCTTTTATTCTAATCAAAATACAAGTTAGGGGTCATTTAATGCAAACATAAAAGTAATTACAACAAATAATCGTTCCACTTCAATCATAATAAGCACGGAGATTACATACTAGCACCTCACAAGTAGTGTTTAGATACTCACATCTCTCAAGTGTCATCAAAATAAATCTCATAAATGAAAACGGATAATATCTCTCACTACCTGTCATAGCAAATAGATTACCATAGGCTTGGGAAAGGATCGAAAACCTCCTCCACTAGGCGTAAGCACCTAAGATAAACTATCAAAGAGGGCTTTTAAATGGGTTATAACGTTAGGTGTAGGGAAAAGGAAAACACGGTTTTGTTGGATACGGGATATTTTACTGGTGGCTAGTTAAAGATCTTGATCAATTACATGTACTATACAATGTTGCTAAGCCAAGACTAGACTCGATCTTAAGCTAGAAACAAAATAACAAAATAACAAAAATATAAAACAAACATAAAATGAAACGGGATGGTAGTCCGTATGTTTTTTCTACTTTTCTTTTTCTCATTTTTTTTTGTATTTTTCTTGATTTTTTTTTTTTTTTTTTTTTTTTTTTTTTTTTTTTTTTTTTTTTTTTTTGTGCATACACTTTTGCCCTACCATCCAAAATAATACATCATAGGGGCATTGCATTCCCCTTACACTTGAACTTTTACATAACTTTACAAATAACTATTCTAATGACTCGAATTAAGATAATCGAAAAACTTGGAGTACTTTTAAAACATTTAGCACATATGGGGGTAATAAATGATGTTCTTCCCCATTACTCCATTATACTAGTACTTTACCCATGAGTCCCAATCGTCCCAAAACAATATGTACAAGGATATGACTCGACTTAGCAACCATGTAATCAGTTAGATAATTAACTTGGGTTTAAACAAATGTTGACACAATAATGCACTAAAAATGAGTGCATACAAGGTAGGCTAAGGCGATTTGGGTGTACATTTAAGTGGGGTGTAAACAAATTCTTCCTTTAAGTAAAATGCTTAAAGTTAGAAACGAAAAGATAGGCTCTGAGGGGTGTACTAGGGGTATCGTGTACTAAAAATGAGTACAACGCAAAGGGTGTGGGAGAATTACTTGACCAATGTAGCCAATGTAATTATAACAAAAACACAGGTGTAAAACAATGGGTTAATCCTAATGCCTCTTATCACGTAGTAAATCTAACTACACGAATGTAGTCTCACTTGTGGCCTTGGAATGGTCCTAACGCAAGTTCTAGAATCTAAGTGCTACCGGTACACACATCATAGCATAAATGCTTTTCCTACCAATTCTAGGGGCGAACCTCACATATTTGGGGTGGAAAATTTTTTAGTGGTACGGTTTTTGTGCTAGTCATATAACTCCTATCCGTGAGACGCTCATTAAGATCAAAGTTTCACTCCTATATGTTGTAAAAAATTTTAAATTTGGCACTAAAATTACCTTAACAAGTATTTATCTTAGTTTTATTACACATCTACTATTAAACAAACAAAAATCAAGCGCAATTGTATTCTCTAAAATCGTACTTTTACCCTCCCCTTACACTTAAGATGAACATTGTCCCCAATGTTCAAATAATAAGATGTAAAAGCAAAAAGTAAAAGAATGAAATCAAATACTCCCCTGATTCGCTCGGTGGATAATGAAATTACACGGTTAAATCTTCCTCCAAAGAGAATGTTGAACGCTCCATGACTAATGCATCGCCATAAGCTTGATTCCAAAAACATCTCCTTGTTCAAAATAACCTGTTAAACCTGAGAAAACAAACACGAAAACCTGCATAACATCGGCGGGATAAAATCTATATATAAGGATATAATGCTTGTGGAATGATAATTTTGCAGATTCCTGGAGATTATAAGTTGGAGATTTAATAAAAACTTTTCTAAAAACAAAGCTTTCAAAAATTTCTGGAAATTAAATCTGACGCCGTCAGGTTATAACCCCTGACGCCGTCAGAAATGACCTGACAAAAATTTTCATTTTAAGTTTCCGGAAAATTTCTGGAAAAACCTTTACCTTACTTCCTGGAAATCCTGCAAAACATCATTATGACTCGATACAAGCATTTGACTCAAACAAACACTAATATGTATGCTAATTTATTATTATTACGATTCATGTTAATTTGTGTTCTAATAAACCGATTTAGATTTCCCTTACACTTATCTTTTGCAAAATACCTTTATATGTAGTTAAGACGAAGTTAAAAACAACATAAAGCATTTTCACAAATTAGTTTTTAACATGAATCAATAATAATAAAAATTAAACACACATACGGAAACAAATAAAAACAAACAAACAAACAATTAAACACACAAAGCAAATAAATAAAATAAAGCTTGGGTTGCCTCCCAAGAAGCGCTTTTCTTTATTAACGAGTCTTGTAGCTAGACTCAAAGTCACGTACATTACGTGACTCCATCATCGGTCACGGTTCCTAGGTCATTCTCCTTCCCGGTTTTATATTCCGGTCCTAATTTCAAACAATCCTTGTAGAAACCGAATATCCTTTCCATAACATAGTCTACTCCTTTACTTCTATCCTCATCATTCCTATAGTAGACCGCTTGCTTGAGCTCCTTCTCAACACTTGACAAGTGTTGGAATTGTTCTATCTTATATGGCATTTGGTAGCTTACTTCATCGGTCTCATCCTTAAATCTAACTATCCCTAAGGAAGGTTCATAAGTCATTCTAGAGACCTCAACAAATGGTTTTCCAAAAACCACTTGAGTCAAGGATGCATCGACTATTGGACGGATATCTTCTACAATTACAAAGTCGGTGACATAGGTGAAGTTTCCTACATAAACCGGTAATCCCTTAACTCTTCCCGTGAAGTTACTCATCCAACCCTTGTCAGGGAACATCCTATACCCAAGTTGATTCTCCATTATCAAGTTGTAGTGGGCTCTAGTCATGATGTTTATGGGTGATCTAAGGTCGATGTAAGCTTCCCACACATGTAGATGTCCGATGTTGCATGGTATGTTGAGATTAGAAGGGTCGCCTATTTCTATGATTGGTCTACCTAGGAAGTATGGTGTCTCGGGGTCATCGAATAAGTTTGTATGATATGCGCGCTCTTCCTTAGTGGGTAGCTTATTGAAGTAGTCCTCATCATCATCTACTTCTTCAATCTCGCTTGTCCTAACTTCCTTATCAACCTCGACTTTCTTATCCTCATCCTTAGGTTCCATTTCTATCCTACCCTCATTCTTGTCACTTTCTTCCATGCTCCTATCGATTGGTTTAATAGTGACAACGTTGACGAAGTGGACATGTTTGGATGAAGAAGGGTCTTTGACTTGGGGTCCGTTATTTGTGTTCCTAGCGTCCTTATGTGGAGGTGATAGCACTTGGTTATTGAGGGCCTTCAACAAGTTGTCAATTTTATTGGTCATCTCAGTTTGTTGCTGATTGAATTTGGATTCGAATCTAGCTATCCGAGCTTCTTGAGATGCCATAAATTGGGAAATCAATCCTTCAAAGTTATTGGTACTACCATTGCCGGAAGGATTGTTGTTGAAAGTACGGTTCGAGTTGGAACCGCTTGATTGGAAACGATTAGGTGGGTTGGAAGAATTGGTTTGTTGCGAGTTTTGGTTTTGTTTCCACCTAAGGTTCGGGTGATCTTTCCATGAGGGGTTGTATGTATCCCCATAAGGGTTTGGCTCGGGTTTGAAAGTGTACCACTTGTCTCCCGCTCCGTCGGTACGCGAGGATGCGTAGTCCACAAAAGCTTGTTCGGGGAGTTCCATGCAATCACGAGTGTCGTGGGGACCACTACATAATTCACATGAAGAAGTGATTTTGTTCACTTGGCTTGAAGGTTTAGGAGCCTCGTAGGATTTCATGAGAAACTTGACTTGGTCTTCAAGTTCTATGATCCTACGGTCGGAAGTGCTTGAATTATTCGAAGGCAAAGATATTGCCTTGACCGTTTTATTCAAATCACGGGGATCACTCCAACTTTCGTTGTCATAAAGAGCAAGATCCTCTAGGAGAGCCCATGATTGTTCCGCACTTAGATCACGTAGCTTGCCACCGGCCGATTGGTCAATGGTTTGCCTCGTGGAGAGATTGATATGGTCATAGAAGATTTGGACTTGGAGCCAAAGTTCTATGCCATGGTGAGGGACTTTTTGGAGTAAGTCCTTGAATCGAGTCCATGCCTCGTAGAGAGTTTCGCCTTGACGTTGTTGGAACATCAAGATATCATTCCTTAGCTTGGTAGTTCTTCCCGGTGGGAAAAACTGAGCAAGGAAACGAGTAGTGAGATCATCCCAAGAGGTGATGGATCCTGCGGGTTGACGTTCTAGCCACTGACTAGCTTGGTCCCGCAGGGAGAATTGGAAGAGACGCAATCGGGTCGTCTCTCGAGTGGCAACATCAAGGTCTATAGAATCAACGATTTTAAGAAAGTCCTTGAGATGTTGATTAGGATCTTCAGAACGAAGTCCATGGAATGCGCATCCGCTTTGCACCAACCGGATGGTGTCGGATCGCAAGGGTGTGATATTGGCTCCTTGAGTGAGCTCAATGGTGTTTCGATAGCCATGGTGGCTAGGACGGGAATACTCTCCTAAAGTACGGGCTCTAGGAGGTGGTGGTGGTTGTTGTGGTGGTGGGTTGTGTGGGTTAAGGATATTACCATCTTCCATGATGTCGGACGGTAATGGTTACGAACAAAGACACGAAGAAAATAGATAGACTAAAGAAAATCTAGAAAAATAAAATAAAAATCTCACTAGAAAGGAATCTAGTGAGTAGACCTAATAGAAATAAAAATTCAACCTAAACAATAACTATTCCCCGGCAACGGCGCCAAAAACTTGATTGCGTGGTTTTGTAACCTTACAACAGGTTTTACCTCTCGAGGGATCTCAAGAGGCTTACAACCCCACCAGGCAGTGTACCTGACCGATGTAGTATAGTGTAGTGGTAAGTACGGGGGATTGATCGTTCTCCACAGGGAATAGTGTTCGTTAGGTATGAAAGGCTACTCTAATTAGGTCTAAGGGTTGAGGAAGATTCTTTTTATGTTTTTATATTTTTTTATGAAAGCAAGTAAAATCTCGGGTTTGAAGGAGTGGGCGGAATTAGTTGCTAGTCAACTAACCCAAAATTACTACGAATGCAAATAAAATAAAATAACAAAAATGAAATGTGGTGAGAAACTTATGTGTAGAGAAATGTGTTTACTTAGATTTCCTTACTCCCTAACTATCTTTTACCGGTTAATTAGTGTGTATTAGTCGCGTGGATGACGGGTGTATTCCTTAATACCATTCGTGGGGTGGCGTACTTACTTCCCCAAACTCTACAAGCTCCTACTTCACTCCTATGTCGAGCCGGCTAGGAAGCTCCTAACATGGGATCACTAGAATTCGCTTGTGCATTAAATACAACCATAAAAACCTTTAGTACGCATTTGGTTCATGTTTCTTAAGACGTTCAAGCAAGTTACCGAATAGGAAGTTAGCCAGTTTTCTTAAGCCTAACATAGATAAACAATCATCCAATACAACTAACAACACACTAACAACCAATAATCAATAGCTAGGTTTCATTAGATCTAAGCAAACACAAGATAAATTTAGCCTAACATGTTAAACAAAAGACAAGAATAAGATAGAATCAAACAACACATAGACATATTGAATGATTAATTGATAACTTATCTTTCAATGAAACATGGAAGATCTCAAGGCAAAAAGCCCTGAAAAAGTAGCTAAAATCGTCTTAGGGTTTTCTCCCAAAACTCCACACACTAAGCTCTCCCTAATGACAAAAAATTAGAAAACTATATATAGACTTTGACATCTGACGGCGTCACCTTATGGAGTGTGACGCCGTCACCTCGCCGCTTTTAGGGTTCCCGGATGACCATCTTGACGCCGTCCCTCTTTAGCTCTTCAAAAATCCATTCTGGCTTATCAAGGCTTGACGCCGTCGAACCTTGAACGTGACGCCGTCCCCTTATGATTTAAGCCGTGACGCCCTCGATCAAGTTAAAGCGTGACGCCGTCAGAATTCACATGCTATTTTCACTGGCCCGTCATGAGTAAATTTCACATCCAACTTTTCTTGCCAAGGCATGACGCCGTCCAGAGTAAAGTCTGACGCCGTCAAGAGTAACTTTTAGCCGATTTTTGAGACTTTGCCGTTTTCTTCACTTTAATGCTCCAAAAACGTCCAAAATGCCTCCTTTTCCAGATTTCTCCTCAAAAGTACCTAAAATGACAAAAGGAACGATTTAGGGCAATATTTGATCAAATAAATACGATTTAAGGCTTAAATGACCCCTTAAAAGCGGTACACTTTTCGCTTCATCACTGAGCCATGGAATCTGTACGCAGACGGATCTTCTTGCCAAGAAGGTTCCGAGGCAGGCTTGATTCTTACAAATCCTGAAGGCACAGAGTTCACCTACGCCCTACGATTTGAGTTTGACACATCCAACAATGAGGCGGAGTACGAAGCATTACTAGCTGGTTAAAGGATAGCCGAGCAAATGGGGGTGAAGGACTTATCCGTGAATGTAGATTCCCGGTTGGTCGCGAACCAAATCAATGGAGTGTATGAAGCAAAGGAGGAGAGCATGATCCGGTACTTAGCAAAAGCCCAGACGCTGATACAGAGCTTCCGTACGTTCTCTATAAAGCAGATCCTGTGGAGCCAAAACAAGCAGGCATATACATTAAGTAAGATAGCCTCCACTAGTCTTGCTTACTTGACAAAGCAGGTGTTGGTTGAAGTTCTAACAGAAAAGTCAATTGAGAAGAAGGAAGTGATGGCAATAGTAGAAGAGGAAGGATAAACCTGGATGACTCCACTGGTTGAATATTTAAGAGATGGAGTTTTCCCTACGGAACAAAAGAAGGCCCAGAAGCTGAAAATCAAAGCAAGGCAATACGCCATCATTGATGGGAAGTTGTTCCGCAAGTCTTTCTTAGAACCGTGGCTACGGTGCGTGGGTCCAACATAAGCCAACTTTATGTGATTAGAGAAATCTATGAAGGGTCGTGTAGCATGCACTTGGGACCACGTATCATTGTAGCTAAAGCAATCAGGTCTGGATACTATTGGCCTAGTGATTGTACAAAAAGATGCACTACCAGGCCTTCGATGGTGATCAAAGGAATAATGGGGTGTTGAGATTGCGCCAAGCTTGTTCTTAACCTGAAATAAGAAATACGAAGACACTACGTTAAGTGATTGCGCAGGGGTTGGACCCTGCGAACCACCTCCGGCGTGCGAGTAAGTATGTGTAAGGGTAATGTAGGTTGTAAATGACGAGAATGAAGTTAACTTACATTGTTCATGCCCGACTAAGCTATTTATAGGGGAGAAATAGGCCTTAGTGGGCGGTTTGCACATGTTTCGGAGATCATGGGGGCGTCCCATGATTTGTGGTAACCGCTAGGGCTTTGTAACCCACGATCTCTGTTTTGGCGGGAAAGCCAAGGGAAGAGGGGACGTGGGTTTGACCAGGTCATGATTGTCCTTCGTGCTAGTTCCTTCGTAGGAGATACCCCGAAGGGCTTAAGGCTTCGATTGGCGGATTCCCACATGGTAACCAGTTCGCAGGCGAATGGTTTTACGCCAATGAAACGTGTTAGGAGATTAACCTAGGCCTCCGAAGGGAGGGCTTTCTACAGGCTCGAAGGGGAGTCCTTCGACCCGTTCGGAGGGTACATCATCAAGCCCCCCAGTCGAAAGTGATATATACGTACAAGGATAAATTGCATTCGACTCAAAAAACCTGCTACACTTTATCCCATTCGTCGCAAATTTTAACGCAATGAAGATAAGTGCTTAAACAAACTTTGCGCAATAAATGCGGCTAATAAATCTTCAACTACCACTCTATACTACAGCAGCGAAGATATCGGTAAACATCTTTTCAAAAATTAAAAAATTAGTCTCCATGTATATCTCGGATTATAACTGCACGTGGATGGCTAGGATTAAACTACAAAGGATATTCATAAACCCTTCATACTTCCAACCCTAGATCATATTTTCTTTTGCGCCCAAAATACACGTACACAACCCTGTGCTTTGTGCTTCAGTTGAGCTTAAAGGTAAGTTTTCCTTTCCGATCTTTGTCCTTTTGCGCTCATAGTCTCTAGTTCAAGATGAGTATGGCAGCGAAAAGAACTATTAGGGAGCAAAAATGTACTCTATCAGAGCAGGCTCTAATAGAATTTCTTAAAATATATCCCATACCTAAAGAGTTTAAAGTTATGCTTCCTAATCAAAACCAAAATGTTTTTGATGCTCCAGCGGGTTATGTGGGGCTTTATGTGCATGAATTTACAGAATCTAACTTTAGGATTCTGATCCACCCTTTAATCCTGGAGTTTCTACAATATTATCAAGTACATATATCCAGGCTGAACCCTTTTGGCTTAGCCAAGTTGACTACTTACATCGTTGTATGTAAAGCTTACGGGTATGAGCCAACACTGAATGTGCTTAGAGGTTTTATAAACCTTTGTCCTGGTGGTGATTGGTTAACATTGGCCAAAAGAAGTGAGCCCGATGTGCCTTGCTTAATAACTAAACCTTTTGCTAACATAAGAAAATGGAAAGGTCTGTTTTTCTATGTGCAAGATACGATCATACCTCCCAATTATCCGGCGTTGCTAGATAAAGACAATCGTTTTGATGAGAAACGCTTTGATGATCCTTTGCCGCACTTCGTAAGAAGCTATCCCCTCTACCAACGTCTTGAACGTCACCCATTTGATGTGCAAACGTTTCCTGAGCCAATATTGTTTCTGGCGGGCATTATAGATCATTGGGAAGGCTCTCCCTTGGAACCTGAGATAATCTGCAATGAGAAAAGTATGTATGTACCTATTCAAATAAAGTAAATGACTTATCTGATGGTATTTATCTCATTTCTTTTTTCTGTAGGGATGGCATTCAGGAACTTTGTTGTAGCCCGTGGTACTAGAGAGCTTAGTTTTGTCCCTAAAGAGCCAAATAATGTGAACCATGAAATAGGTTCTCCATCAACATCAATTAATAATGACGAGACTCCGCATTTTGTGGAGACTGTAGCGGATTTCGATGATCCCGTTATCAAGGAATTTCAAACAAGGCTCGTAAGGTCCTCCGGTCTTTCAGATAAGAAGAAAAGTAAGAAAGCAAAAGCTGCTATGTCTGTGAAGACTCCTCCGAAGAGGAAATTATCCCTTCCTACCCCTCCGACAAGAATGGTGAAGCCTAAAGGCTCTCATTCTAAAACCTTTATACCTACTCCTCTGACGATTCCTGAAGATGATACTCCTAGTAAGTTATAATGCATGCGTAATAAGTGTCCTTCCTTATATAACTTGTGCTTCTGTCTTTCGCAGGTCTTCTCGATGTTAATGAACTACCCAATTCAACTGCGTGTCGCCACTTGGTTGAAAAAATGACACCTGCTAAATGGAAGGGAATCTTGGATAACATGTCTATGGAAGAGCTTTGCAACTTTCATTCCAAAAGTTATGCTAGGCAGGCTGTTTTGGATAATCATCTTAATTCTAAGACAAGGGAATTGGTGCAAACGGTGTTGAATGTGAGAGTGAAAATGGATGCTATCTTGGCCAAAGAAAAAACTAGGGTTCATGAATATGATAAATTGGAGGCTAAGTGCAAAGAAGTGTTGGAGAACTTTGAGAAGAATCCTTTTGTACAAGATATGCGAGCCAAGATTGACAGACTCGAGGGGCAATTGAAGGAATCCCAAGCAAGGTGTGATAGGTTGAAGGTTGAGGAGTCTAAGGTGTCCATCTATAGAGCCCAAATTGAAATGCTCGAATCCAAATGTACAAGTCTGGAAGCCGAAAGGTCTAGGCTGATTGAGCAGGAGGCCAAGCTTTGCGAGGAAATCGATAGTCTGAAATTCCAGTGTCGAAGCTTGAAGAAAGACCGAGCTGAGGTAGTTTCGAAGGTTGTTCCTCATGTGGCAATGGAATTGCATCGTAGCGATGAGGTGGGGGAAGTTATTGGGAAACTAGTGAACGCAACCATCTTTTATGGTACCTGTACCACTTTGGAAGAAATTGCTCAGACAAAGAAGCCTGTGGTTTTGTCGGAGGTACCATACTATCGCTCTGATTCTGAGAAAGAATTTAATGAGGCTGGCGATGCGTTTACGTCAACAGAGTACCCTTTCCTAGCCGAGGTAACCAAAGATCCGTTGGCTCCCATAGAAGAACTTTTGGCGAAGAAGCCGATGAAAGTCCACCCTCCGTCTTCAACAAAGAAATTTGTTTCTGTTCTGCCTTGAAAGGGTCTCTATGCATAATGCCCCAACGTATTTAATGTGCATTTGTTTAATACAATTTATCTTTGTTGCTGTATGGGCTTCGACCCATGCGTTAGATAATTGTTTAAATTGTTTTTGCTTTGACCATTGTTGGTCTTATCAATGTTAAGTAGGGATAATAATCCGCTATGAATGTCATGCTTTTCTTCTCGTACGCTTATTATAAACGTACATATACAACCTAAGGTTATAACCTTATTGTGTGTATTTTAAACCAAGATTTTCCGCAATCGTATAATTTGACTGCGACAGAGGGTCGCGACCCACTCCGTCTTTATCCTGAAGGTACGAAGGGCTTAGAATACCCTAAGACTATATAGGAAAAGTTAATGTGAATTGCTTTGGATGTTATCTGTATACAAGACATGTGTCTTGCTTCATCCTTCGACATTGAAACTTGTAAAGTACTTGGCTGAGCAAATCTTTGTTGTAAATAACGAAACAAGAGATTTTGAGGGAAATAATTTATATCATTAAGTGGGTAGGGAGGATTACATCATTCTAAAAAATGAACACTAAGACGCCTACCATTAATGCTTTTTTCCCAAATGAGAAGAATGCGTTACATGAAATTGAAAAACAAACTGATTGTTTTAAATGTAGTAAGTTTTATATGTAAAACTTACGAAGATTGGTACCATTCCAAGTCCTTTTCAGTTTTCCTTCGTATTCAGCCTTGCTTGCGCTGTTTAAACGAAGGACATATTCACCTGGCTTGAACGTGGAGGGTCGAACTCGGTTATTATAGTACTTTTCAAACTTCTGTTTATAGATAGCCTCTCTGATCGAAGCTATTTCTCTTCTTTCTTCCAGGAGGTCGAGGTTTTCACGAAGCCTTTCGTCATTTGTTTTTTCTTCAAAGTTCACAATGCGTTCTGTTTCGATGCTGATTTCGGAGGGTATGACAGCTTCCGTTCCATAGACCAGGCTAAAAGGAGTTTCCCCATGGCTTGACTTGGGGTGTGTCCTATGTGCCCACAGAACTTGGGGTAACTCATCTACCCACCCATGATGACTTCGTCCGAGTCTCTTTTCGATACCATCGATGATGTCCCTGTTCGTGACTTCAACTTGTCCGTTGCCCTGAGGATGGTATACGGAAGTGAACGATTGCTTGATTTTTAGGCCTTCACAAAAATTTGGGAATACTCCTTCGGCGAATTGCTTCCCGTTGTCGGAGATGATAATGTGTGGAACACCAAATCGGCAGATTATGTGTTCCCATACAAACTTCTCCATATGCCTTCCTGTTACCGACGCTAAAGGTTTGGCCTCGACCCACTTGGTGAAGTAGTCTATGGCTACGACCAAGAACTTTACCCCTCCCGGAGCTACTGGTAGGGGTCCGACTATATCGATTCCCCATTGACAGAAGGGCCATGCTGAGGTGACAGATGTCATGTCTTGCTTAGGCATTCTTGGAACTTTGGAGTGGATCTGACAAGCTTCGCATCTTTGTATTATCTCTATTGCGTCTCTATGCATAGATGGCCAATAATACCCTAGCTTCATTACTTTTGAAACAACGAAGCGAGGGCCTGCGTGCAACCTGGAAGATCCTTCGTGAACCTCATTGATGATGTTCAAAGCCTGTTTTGGTCCCACACAACGAAGCCATGGAGATAGGAAAGATCTCCTATAAAGGTTATCCCGAATGAGCCTATATTGGGGAGCTTTGATCCTTACCTTTCGAGCAAGCTTAGGATCCTCCGGCAGAATACCACTGATCAAATACTCCCTAATCGGAGTCATCCAATTGGTGCCTTCCTCGAGTATGATGTCAGAAACTTCGCCTCGTTTAATTGACCTATCAGTCAATACTTCTACCAAAACTTCCTTCGTTAAATGAGCAAATGCCATTAAAGCCAACTTGCTTAAGGCATCTGCTTTCTTGTTTTGATTTCTGCGAACATGTGCTATATCATATGTTTCGAAGCCTTGAAGGAGTTCTTTAGCTTTTTCCAAATATTGCTTGATGGTGGGTTGCCTTGCTTCGTAGGAGCCTTTAATTTGGTTAGCGACTAACTGCGAGTCTACAAAAACGGAGAGGTTACGAACCTCCATGTCCTTTGCAAGTCGAAGACCGGCTAACAAAGCTTCATACTCGGCTTCATTGTTGGTAGCTTCGAACTCAAAACGCAATGCGTAAGTGTATTCCCTTCCTTCCGGACTAACTAGCATTAAACCTGCTCCTGAACCATCAGAACTTGATGCTCCGTCTATGTACAATTTCCACCCCTCCTTCATCTCTTGGGGCTTCTCCTTAGGAATTTCTTTATCTTGGCTAGGTCCGGAGGGTGTTTCAGCGATAAAGTCTGCAAGTATCTGACCTTTGACGGAGTTTCGACCCTTGTACTCTATCTCATGTTCTCCCAATTTGATAGCCCATTTAGCTACCCTTCGTGATTTCTCAGGCTTCGACAGTATCTGCCTAATAGGCTTGTCAGTTAATACCGTGATGGGATGAGCTTGAAAGTATCTTCGAAGGCGTCTTGCAGCATAAACCAAGGCTAGGATTAGCTTTTCCAACTCCGGATAGTTTAATTCAGCTCCTTGTAGGACCCTACTAACGAAGTATATAGGGACTTATTTCTTCTCCCTTTCGGCTAGGAGCACCGCACTGATGCTTTCGAATGATGCCGCAATGTACATGAACAACACTTCGCCTTTGATTGGGGCCGTAAGTGTTGGTAAGATTTCCATAAATTCCTTTAGCTTTTTGAAGGCTGCTTCCGCCTCACAACTCCATTGGAAAGTCTTTTTATCTGTACACCCCTTGAGTGTTTTGAAGAATGGTAAAGACCGATTTGCCCCTTTCGACAGGAACCTGCTAAGTGCCGCGAGCTTCCCATTGAGGCTTTGAACTTCTTTTAGTGACTTCGGAGCTTGAAGGTCAGTGATGGCTTTTACCTTCGAAGGGTTGACTTTAATCCCTTGTTTAGTGATCAGGTGCCCCAAGAATTGTCCTTCCTCCACGCCGAAGGAACACTTCTTAGGGTTAAGCTTCATATTGATTGCCCGTAATTGATCGAAGGTCTCTTGGATGTCGGAGAGGAGGTCCTCTTCGGTTCTGCTTTTTATTACCATGTCATCAACGTAGGCCTCCAAGTTCCTCCCGATTTGCTTGTGGAAGGCTTTATCTACTAACCGTTGGTAAGTTGCCCCTGCGTTCTTCAGACCGAAGGGCATTTTCTTGTAGCAATAGACACCCTTTCCTGTATAGAAGGCTGTCTTTTCTTCATCTTCCTCCGCCATTTTTATTTGGTGATACCATTTGTAGGCGTCCAGAAAACATTTCAGACGGAACCCTGAGAGAGATTCGACCTTCCAATCGATTTATGGTAGAGGGTAGCAGTCCTTCGGGCAAGCTTTATTGATGTCGGTGAAGTCAACGCACATACGCCACCCTCCATCACTTTTCTTTACCATGACTGGGTTGGCAACCCAAGTTTGGTATTTCACTTCCCTGAGAATTCCTGCTCGCACAAGCTCATCCACCTCTTTGCAAGCAGCTGCATTTCTTTCTGGTGCCAGGCTTCGTCGCTTCTGCTTAATTGGTTCAATGTGCTTGAACTCGTTAAGCTTATGTTCTGTGCCGAAGGGCTTGCCATCGATCATAAGAGTCCTGGGAACTCCTGTCATGTCTGAATATGTCCATGCGAACACATCTTTGTTGGCTTTGAGTAGCTTCTCCAGGTCTGCTTTGAAGTTAGCAGGGAGTTGCTTTCCGATTACCACCGTTTGCTCTGGATAGAGCTCATTTATCACAATACGTTCTTCGGCATCCGTACAACTAAGGATAGCCTTCGGAGGCTCCTCCGGACTTTCTCTAATCTTTTTGCCACTGTCTCCCACTTGCCCTTGACTGTAACTGGAGAACACGGTTCCTATCCCATAAGGTGTATGGAACTTTACCGCTGCATGTATAGTGGAAACTACGATACCCATCTTTTGCATGGCGGTCCTTCCTATCAGCAAGTTGTAAGGAGAGTTGGACCTTACGATAGCGAACATGAGGGTTTCTGTCCTTGCGAGCTTGCCTTCTCCAATTGTTATTTCCAACGGAACTTCTCCCAGAGGCCACGAATGCTCACCAGAAAATCCCACCAAAGGTATCTTCGAATCAACCCGCTGCGACCTGATCGAAGGCTTGAGCTTGAGAAAACAATGCTCATAAATGATTTCGCAGGAGCTTCCACAGTCCATATAGGCTCTATTCACTTCTCGGTTGGAAATGAGGACTTTGATGACTACTGGATCATTTGAAGGGACTTGGCCTGTGAGAGGAGGAAAAGTTACTTCCCCTATTGCATTACCCTCCTGCTCCGTTACCTTTCTTTTCAAGCTGGCTTCGCCCCAACGAACCATGAGTATTGGGGCTTCGAGAGGAGTAGTATCTTTAGCCAATTGAGTGTCGGTCATCTTTTCCTTTCCCTTCTTTATACCCTTCACCAAGTGTGCCAATTGCCCGGACTTCACAGCTTCTTCTATCTGTTTCTTTAACTCTCTACAACTGTCCGTATCATGACCATAATCTTCGTGAAAGTGACAATACTTGCTGGTATCCCTATTTTTGCCCTTACTTGTCACACGAGGGGGTGCCTCGAAGGCCTTAGCAGCCCTCTCCATAGCAAGTATTTCCTTTGGAGACTTGGTTAGACTGCTTAACAAACCGTGGTTGGGACCTTTGTTGTACGGAGAAAACCTGTCTCTGTTCTTGTTCTTTGACCCTTCCCACGAAGAATGCTTCGAAAACTTGTTGTTGCTGTCTCTGTCTATCGGAGCCCCATTAGTGGATACCTCTTTCGCTTCGATCCAAGTATACGTCTTTTCCATTAACTCTTTGTAAGTTGTCGGAAGGTCAGTGGACAAGAATTCCACCAAACTCCGATTTCGAAGACCATGTATGAAACCCGAAATACGCTGATCTTCATGAAGACCCAAAATCTGCAAAGTATCATCGGTGTACCTAGTAACGAAGGCCCTTGTGCTTTCGTTTTCCTTTTATTTGATGTTGTGCACCGTTAAATGAGTCCTTGTGAACTTCTTTTGCTGACTGAAGTGTGACCGGAACTTAGCCTTAAGATCATCAAGATTGACGATGCTACCGGGCTTTTGCCCATTCCACCAAATACGAGCAGAATCCTATAGGGTGTATGTAAACATATGACAGGCCACCGGCATAACCCATTTTTGCATTTTGATAGCCCCTTCAAACAAGTGTAAGAAATTGTCCGGATCCCCCTTCCCATCATAAGTCCCAATGTGCGAAGGCATTTTCAACCCATCAGGCAATGGGTAATCTTTTATCAACCTAACGAAGGGTGTAGCTGAACCCATAGGGTCTGAGTATAGACAATTGTAAGGTGGTGCATACATGGGAACAATATTATAGGGATTGTTGTTTGGGGGCATTCCCATAGGAGTTTGACTTGGGTAGGACTAATAAGGGGTATTCATGGCAAACGGATAACCATTTCCCATGGCATACGGAGGGTACGCCATAGGATGCCCGAAGGGTATGCTCCCATAAGTTTGAGGGAGGCTTGGGTTATTAGGCTGTCCATTTACTGGAGGATATAAATTTTGAGGATAAGACTGAGTTTGGAACGAGGGGTACATACCATTGGGAGGAAGATTTCCTCCCATATTAATTGTAGGCGGATTTCCTTCTATGCCTGATGTGTGAGAAGGCTGCAACGGAACCCCAGCTTCAGTCCTTCCAATATGAGCTGCTAGCAATGGAGGCAAAGTCACCCCCACTTCTTCCCTTCGTTGGCTCCTACCATTAGAGCCTTCGGCAACCGTCCCTTCTTTCCTTGTCGGAGCCCTCTCGGGAACTCCTTCGAAACCAACGGACCTTCTGCTTAGCCTTCGACTAACTGGAGACCCGATCCTTAAGACCGATAGAGTTGCTCCTTGGGTCGGAGGCCTAGGTTCCATCTCCATTTCTTCATCATACCCATCACTTGAATATTCCAACTCCCTTCGCATCTCAGCATTCCTGACTTGCCTCTTACGAGCCCTTAGGAGGGATTCCAACACTTCGTGGTTGGCTTCAACAAAGGCTGGGCTAATAATGGGCTCCGGATTGGCTGATGTCGAAGCATGATGGTTGGGTGTTGTTTCTAGGTGAGAACATGTTGTGAACGTGGAAGCGGTTATTAGGGGAAGGTTGTTAGAGTCGTTGATTGGTATTGGTGCTAAGGTAGAGAAACCCGGTGGGGGAGTATCTTCTCTCCCTTGATCCATGCCGGAATAATAGTGAAAGTAGTTGGTTGGTTATAAGCTTGGAAATAACGAGACCAATTGTAGCGGTCCCACGGATGGCGCCACTGATTGTACAAAAAGATGCACTACCAGGCCTTCGATGTTGATCAAAGGAATAATGGGGTGTTGAGATTGCGCCAAGCTTGTTCTTAACCTGAAATAAGAAATATGAAGACACTACGTTAAGTGATTGCGCAGGGGTTGGACCCTGCGAACCACCTCCGGCGTGCGAGTAAGTATGTGTAAGGGTAATGTAGGTTGTAAATGACGAGAATGAAGTTAACTTACATTGTTCATGCCCGACTAAGCTATTTATAGGGGAGAAATAGGCCTTAGTGGGCGGTTTGCACATGTTTTGGAGATCATGGGGGCGTCCCATGATTTGTGGTAACCGCTAGGGCTTTGTAGCCCACGATCTCTGTTTTGGTGGGAAAGCCAAGGGAAGAGGAGACGTGGGTTTGACTAGGTCAGGATTGTCCTTCGTGCTAGTTCCTTCGTAGGAGATACCCCGAAGGGCTTAAGGCTTCGATTGGCGGATTCCCACATGGTAACCAGTTCGCAGGCGAATGGTTTTACGCTAATGAAACGTGTTAGGAGATTAACCTGGGCCTCTGAAGGGAGGGCTTTCTATAGGCTCGAAAGGGAGTCCTTCGACCCGTTCGGAGGGTACATCATCACCTAGCATGCACAAAGACGCAAGGGAAGTGATACAAAAATGCCAAGATTGCCAAGTTCACCGGCCAGTGCCCAGGAATCCGCAGCACAGGTTGAACCCTATCACATCCCCTTGGCCATTCTATAAATGGGCCTAGACATCAGCGGCCCATTCCCAGAGGCTCCGGGGAGGATCAAATACTTGATAGTGGGGATAGACTACTTCACCAAGTGGATTGAAGCAAAACCCCTTGCAACCATCACCGGCAACCAAGTGAAAAAGTTTGTCTGGGACAATATTGTATGCAGGTACGGCCTTCCGGGGGAGATTGTGTCAGATAACGGCAAACAGTTCAGAGACAACCCCTTCAAGGACTGGTGCGAAAAACTCAACAGAGATTGGTTAGAAGAGGTGCCACACGTGTTGTGGGCACACCGGACCATGATCAAGTCCAGCAACGGAGACACACCATTCTCCCTGACTTACGGGACGGAGGCTGTAATTCCTGTAGAAATAGGAATGTCGTCCCTAAGGTGCGCTCTCTTTCGATCCAGTGGAAAACGATGAAGCCCTACTCCTGAACCTGGACCTTATAGAAGAAAAGAGGGAGGTCGCGGCCATCGAAGAAGCAAGAAGCAAGGACAAAATGGAGAAGTACTACAATGCCAAGGTCCGCGGCACAAGCTTCAAACCAGGAGATTTCATTTACTGCAGCAATGAGGCTAGCCAGGTTGAGAACACTGGAAAATTAGGCCCCAAATGGGAAGGCCCATACGAAGTCGTGGAGGCATTAGGCAAAAGGGCATACAAGCTCAGAAACCAGAGCGGCCAAGACCTGCCCCGGACATGGAATATCCGGAACCTTAAAAAATGTTACATGTAATCCCAATCAAATGTAAGTGTTCCCATTTTTGTAGCTGACCGCGGTTAAAACCGGCAGTGGGAACTCATTTTAACATATTTAGTCTATGTTTTATGTACTTTTTTTTCTCTATTAATGACATGTGGAGCCCGATCAACTCCACAAATTTTCCAAATTTACTTATTATTTTTCCTTTCCTGTTATTATTTACTCTTGTCATATACATGCATAACCCGGAAATCAATTCCACAATCACAAAAATGCGTAAGAGGTATTGCAAACCCGGCATGAGGCCAAACAACCTCCGAATTAACAAAGGCATATAAGTGGTATTGCAAGCCCATTGACCATACCAAGCTATCCCCGGAATACTAAGTACGGATACATAAAGATAGTAAATCAAGTCCGGCCATCCAAGCCCCAGTAGAAACAAAAAAAATAATAATATAAACAACCAAGTATAAACACAATAAAATGGTTATGTCATATTCATGTTCGGTTACAATATTCACGGATGCATACATCCGGATTACATCGTCAAAACAACAGGTAGAAAAGCTTCACAAAGACGCGGCAAGGGAGATATAGTTGAAATATCACCCGGAGAACTGCCAAAGAAAGCGAACAACCGAGATAAGCTTCATTAAGATAACAAGGACGATATAGTTGAAATACCGTCCAACACAAAACCACCATAACCAGCTTCAGGGAAAATCCTTGGGGTCAATCTTGCCAAGGATAGTGGTGTCAAACATATCATTCTCATCATTTTGGACACTATCATCCCCGGTAGGAGCAGTCATCAGCCCTGAGGGAGTAATAATAGCTCGAGGTTCAGAAGCGGCAGGGGAAACACTGGAGGAAGGCTCAGAAGTGGCAGGGATAACGCCTGAGGGAAACTCAGAAGCGGGAGTTGAGACGACAAGACTTTTGTCGCTGTAATCAAACTCCTTCCCATACTTTCTATTCTTCATCTCCTTGTACGCGACAATGGCCTGGGGACGAGCAGTAACGCACTTAAGCAAAGACTCCGGAAGGATACGCTCTTCCGCAACCGGAGGTCTAAATGCAAATTCCGCAGACCCCAGAGAACGCTCTTCCTCCAGCACCAGCTGAGACATCAAAAATTCTAACGGAGAATCCTTGCAAGCTTCAAGGGAATCCAACAGTGGAAAGGGCACATTCGCCAACCTTATCACCGCATCTTGATAGTGTTTTTTAGCCTCAGGGTTATAAGCCGTCACATTCTCAAGTTTGACCCCTTTAGACCCATGCACAACCCCGGCCTCCAACCCCTGACGCAATCCCTCTGCGAGAGCCACGGAAATACATTCTCCAAGCCTGGTTTTCAACTCTGAACACTCCTTAAATTTCAAAAAGGCCTTACGAAAACCGTGGCCGATAACCCATCTTTTACCTTCAATGGCCATCAAACACTAAGGGAAGAGCTCTGTGTCAAATTCCTCATTCAAAGCAGCCAACCTGCCATCCAACTCTAATATATGCTGTTGAAAACTGGCGCGGATAGCCTCTTCCCTCTCCTCGAATTGTTTGCCCAAATACTCCTCACCTTTGACTTGCCCCTCCAAGGTACCACAAACTATCTCCAACCCCGCCACCTTTTCCACTAACTCTGCATTTTTCGTAGCCAAATCTCCAGCCGAGGCCACCTCCCCAGACAATCTATCACACTTAGCCCGGAGTTTAGCCAACTCCTGGTCCTTGGCTTCCACGGCGGATTCTAGCTCAGATACGCGCCCGCGGAGCTCAGCCGTCTGAGAGGACTCACCTTCTAGCTCACTAACCCGAGCTTTAAGATCAGCCACCAACTTCTCCCTTCTCTCTAGCTTTTTACCCAGCTTTTGATTCTGCTAGAGTTCGTACTCCAATCTCAGACGGACCACCAAACTCATACAAACCTGCTGGGAAGTTAGCAGATTGTACTGATCCAACATGTCTTTGGCCGCCATGTTGCGGAGCACGGACACATAACCAGGCGTGGCAAGATTATCCACGAAGCTACGGCAAACCCAAGGGTCATCCATCTTGAACCCATTGGTAGGCAACCACTTCGGAACGTAAGGAGATGAAGCTTTAGTAGTATCAACAGATAAAGACTGGTAAAAATCTTCAGAACCGACAAGACTATCAACCCCGGCCTCAACATGCTCTGACACACCTTCAGCATGGTCCGGGCAGGAGTTCTCGGCAAACTGACTAAAAGAATAAAGGTTCACGGACTCAGTATGATTCAGAGCTGAATTCTCAGGAGCTTTGACTTCAGAATCATGATGAGCAGGAGTGGTGGAGTCAGAAGAAAGGACAACGACATTCTTCATAATGTTGTTGTCAGTATATGGACCAGAACGATGGATCCCATCACCAGACTCGTCCTGGAACTCTTGAAGCACGGGAGTATCTTCCGCAGAAGTAGCACCTGAAAGATAACAACAACGAACACATAAGTACAGTAAAGGAGAGAGAGCGGCATGTGCAGCAAATAAAAAAAGTAAGAAAGAAGAGAGGCACACCTGACCCAGCCGGGGACTCCTTGCGGGAAAGCGGAGTAATTCTCTTCCTTTTTGGGGGCTCCTCCGGGGCGTCAATAGTCACCCTCTTCTTCCCCGCCTTCTTCTTGGCTTTAGCAGCCTCCAACTCCTACACCACGGTGTTCTCCACCACCGTGATCACATTCTCAGACGGCTCAACCACCCTGTTGGCCGTCTATGCCCTCAGAGTTGGCTCTCCTTCCTTCAAAGTCCTTTCCTCGGTAGCAACCTTGAAAGGATCCGGCTGGCTGATAAAGCAAACAAATCCATCTATGCAAAGAAAATAAAGACAAGAAGTCAGATGTGAATATACATATAAAAAAAATAAAATAAAAATAAATAATAATAATAATAATAACAATAGGAGCAAATATGTATATCTAACAACCCACCCTGGTCATCCGACCACAAAAAGGTCGAACAACTGGTGTCATCATCCCAAGTCTGACTCAACCCTATGACGTTCAGAAAGACATCCGGATACTTCTTAAATGCGGCCCTCCGGGTATCAAGAAGTAGCAATAATTCTTGATCCACATCCACGTCAGAAGGGGGAGGGTCGCGGTCTATCGACACTTTGTCATACCAAAGAATGGAAATAGGAAAAATGGTTCGTTTTATAAAGAAAAAGTGATCCTTACAATTCTTTACCGAATCAAGAGCAGCAGTATAACAGACGGGGACTACCAAGGATTTAGGACATTTTCTTTTTTCCAAGGTCATCCAGCCGTTGTTGACACCGGCGTAATAAAACTTCCTAAACAAGGCAACAGTGGGAGTGCCACCATGGACGCGACAGAGGATCTCAAAATGACTAACTCTACACGCCGCTAAAACCGATAACTGGAAAAGGGGAATTTGGAAATACTCCAAGACACGTAGCAAGAATAGCGAAAGGGGGATTCTAAAGTTGCCTAATTCAAAAAACCTAGTGTAAACGCCTATCTTCTCCTCCGACGCATCCCTAATAGTTTCATGAATACCGGGTAATTCCGGTAAAAGATGGCCAAGAATGTTATACTTTTTGCAAAAATCATCTAGGGCGTCCTGAGTAAGCTTAGAGGTCATGGTATCTATGTGGTCTGGTGCCATTCTAGAAATATCGAGAAGCAAAGACAGAATGAAGAAAACCTAACCTGAGAATCTAGGCTGGAAATAAAAGTAGAAGGAAAGATGAAGGCGGTTGGAGTCTTTTCTAGAGAGCGGTAAAAATATTGTGTGTGTGTAAAAAAGTATGGCAAATGGAGGACCTCTGGTATTTATAGCCATGCACACACGTGCCATCAACTAGATCGAAGGGCCACAAGAGCGACACGTGCCCGGACATTTAATTGGACGGTCGAAGATGAACGGTTGCGATGGTCGCAGAAGACGAACGGTCAGCCGTCAAAACGTCATGTCAGTCAGTAAATAAGTGGGTAAAAAGGCTTCGCGGGTACCAATGACAGGTTGTCACATGCGAAGCGAACGGTAAGTGGAAAGTCTAGTCAGCAGTATGGGGCACGCGGCATTAACAGCCGCGGAACCCTAAAAAGTCTAACAAGCAAGATAGGACACGCGGCATTGTCAGCCGCGAAACTCCAAAAAAGTCTAGAACACTTGTTCTCAAACCAAACAAGTATACTAGACTGGGGGGACTTGATCGCGTATAACACCCTCGGACCTAACATACCGGGCCGGGCACGCTCATACTAACCCCGACCCTAGGATAACCCGGACCATGTTAGACTCCGGTCCTGCCAAGCCAGGCCGGACAATAACACCTCAGCATAGAAGCCCGCGGCTCAGCATCTTGGCCGCGAAGGAATTTAGTATCTGGGGACAATCCAAAGGTCAGGACCACGGATCAACCCGAAAAGAGTAAGGAATATTATGAGCTATCATATAGTTGACCTAGGCAGACCCCAAATAGGAAAGATAGCAGTCCCCTTCAGAAGGAACCGCCACTCATGGCAAGGAGACAAGAACAAGAGGGGACCTCCCAGGAAACTGGCAAGAAAGACCATGGTATAAATAGAGGGCATTCGCCACTCTCAAACGGTAACTCAACTCTCACAATCCATCCTATCACATACTTTACCTCTCTAAAACAATACACTTACTCTCACACCGGAGGTTGACCGCGGAAACCCCCTTCCGCGATGAGACTAACAGTGCTTTCTTTCTTAGCAGCTTTTACACAGATACTTAGTCCAAAATTCGCCCTATCAAGAGCTAGCCTAAACTAGGTCTTGCATTGAGCCCAAGTTTTGTACTAGCAACTACTTATGTTTTTTAAACATGTTTATTAATGATAATTAAGACCAGTTATTTTACAAATCTATTTAAGCATGTTAGTATGTTTTTTGATACTACTTATTTGTAGAATTCAGGGAAAATAATACCATTAAATTTCCAATTGTTTTATTTCACGTGTAACCCCAAAGTTTGAGAAACAAAAGTTTTTGACGTACTAATTTCATTGGGTTGGTAGTCCGAATTCTGCTAAAGTGAAGGTCATAATGAGTTTTGGTTACAATGTGTGATGCGTGGTTTTGTAACCTTACAACAGGTTTTACCTCTCGAGGGATCTCAAGAGGCTTACAACCCCACCAGGCAGTGTACCTGACCGATGTAGTATAGTGTAGTGGTAAGTACGGGGGATTGATCGTTCTCCACAGGGAATAGTGTTCGTTAGGTATGAAAGGCTACTCTAATTAGGTCTAAGGGTTGAGGAAGATTCTTTTTATGTTTTTATATTTTTATGAAAGCAAATAAAATCTCGGTTTTGAAGGAGTGGGCGGAATTAGTTGCTAGTCAACTAACCCAAAATTACTACGGATGCAAATAAAATAAAATAACAAAAATGAAAATGTGGTGAGAAACTTATGTGTAGAGAAATGTGTTTACTTAGATTTCCTTACTCCCTAACTATCTTTTACCGGTTAATTAGTGTGTATTAGTCGCGTGGATGACGGGTGTATTCCTTAATACCATTCGTGGGGTGGCGTACTTACTTCCCCAACTCTACAAGCTCCTACTTCACTCCTATGTCGAGCCGGCTAGGAAGCTCCTAACATGGGATCACTAGAATTCGCTTGTGCATTAAATACAACCATAAAAACCTTTAGTACGCGTTTGGTTCATGTTTCTTAAGACGTTCAAGCAAGTTACCGAATAGGAAGTTAGCCAGTTTTCTTAAGCCTAACATAGATAAACAATCATCCAATACAACTAACAACACACTAACAACCAATAATCAATAGCTAGGTTTCATTAGATCTAAGCAAACACAAGATAAATTTAGCCTAACATGTTAAACAAAAGACAAGAATAAGATAGAATCAAACAACACATAGACATATTGAATGATTAATTGATAACTTATCTTTCAATGAAACATGGAAGATCTCAAGGCAAAAAGCCTTGAAAAAGAAGCTGAATTCGTCCTAGGGTTTTCTCCCAAAATTCCACACACTAAGCTCTCCTTTATGACAAAAAATTAGAAAACTATATATAGATTTTTGGATCTGACGGCGTCACCTTATGGAGTGTGACGCCGTCACCTCGCCGCTTTTAGGGTTCCCGGATGACCTTCTTGACGCCGTCCCTCTTTAGCTCTTCAAAAATCCATTCTGGCTTATCAAGGCTTGACGCCGTCGAACCATGAACGTGACGCCGTCCCCTTATGATTTAAGCCGTGACGCCCTTGATCAAGTTAAAGCGTGACGCCGTCAGAATTCACATGCTATTTTCACTGGCCCGTCATGAGTAAATTTCACGTCCAACTTTTCTTGCCAAGGCATGACGCCGTCTGGGGTTAAATGTGACGCCGTCAAAGGTGACTTTCAGCCGATTCTTGAGACTTTGCCGTTTTCTTCACTTTAATGCTCCAAAAACGTCCAAAATGCCTCCTTTTCCAGATTTCTCCTCAAAAGTACCTAAAATGACAAAAGGAACGATTTAGGGCAATATTTGATCAAATAAATACGATTTAAGGCTTAAATGACCCCTTAAAAGCGGTACACTTTTCGCTTCATCAAATACCCTTACACTTGAGATTTGCTTGTCCTCAAGCAAATGTGCTTTTATTCTAATTAAAATACAAGTTAGGGGTCATTTAATGCTAACATAAAAGTAATTACAACAACTAATCGTTCCACTTCAATCATAATAAGCACGGAGATTACATACTAGCACCTCACAAGTAGTGTTTAGATACTCACATCTCTCAAGTGTCATCAAAATAAATCTCATAAATGAAAACGGATAATATCTCTCACTACCTGTCATAGCAAATAGATTACCATAGGCTTGGGAAAGGATCGAAAACCTCCTCCACTAGGCGTAAGCACCTAAGATAAACTATCAAAGAGGGCTTTTAAATGGGTTATAACGTTAGGTGTAGGGAAAAGGAAAACACGGTTTTGTTGGATAAAGGATGTTTTACTGGTGGCGAGTTAAATATCTTGATCAATTACATGTACTATACAATGTTGCTAAGCCAAGACTAGACTCGATCTTAAGCTAGAAACGAAATAACAAAATAACAAAAATATAAAACAAACATAAAATGAAACGGGATGGTAGTCCGTATGTTTTTTCTATTTTTCATTTTCTCATTTTTTTGTGTTTTTCTTGATTTTTTTTTTTTTTTTTTTTTTTTTTTTTTTTTTTTTTTTTTTTTTTTGCATACACTTTTACCCTACCATCCAAAATAATACATCATAGGGGCATTGCATTCCCCTTACACTTGAACTTTTACATAACTTTACAATTAACTATTCTAATGACTCGAATTAAGATAATTGAAAAACTTGGAGTACTTTTAAAATATTTAGCACATATGGGGGTAATAAATGATGTTCTTCCCCATTACTCCATTATACTAGTACTTTACCCATGAGTCCCAATCGTCCCAAAACAATATGTACAAGGATATGACTCGACTTAGCAACCATGTAATCAACTAGATAATTAACTTGGGTTTAAACAAATGTTATCACAATAATGCACCAAAAATGAGCGCATACAAGGTAGGCTAAGGCGATTTGGGTGTACATTTTAGTGGGGTGTAACAAATTCTTCCTTTAAGTAAAATGCTTAAAGGTCGAAACGAAAAGATAGGCTCTGAGGGGTGTACTAGGGGTATCGTGTACTAAAAATGAGTACAACGCAAAGGGTGTGGGAGAATTACTTGACCAATGTAGCCAATGTAATTATAACAAAAACACAGGTGTAAAACAATGGGTTAATCCTAATACCTCTTATCATGTAGTAAATCTAACTACACGAATGTAGTCTCACTTGTGGCCTTGGAATGGTCCTAACGTAAGTTCTAGAATCTAAGTGCTACCGGTACACACATCATAGCATAAATGCTTTTCCTACCAATTCTAGGGGCGAACCTCACATATTTGGGGTGGAAAATTTTTTAGTGGTACGGTTTTTTGTGCTAGTCATATAACTCCTATCCGTGAGACGCTCATTAAGATCAAAGTTTCACTCCTATATGTTGTAAAAAATTTTAAATTTGGCACTAAAATTACCTTAACAAGTATTTATCTCAGTTTTATTACACATCTACTATTAAACAAACAAAAATCAAGCGCAATGACATTCTCTAAAATCGTACTTTTACCCTCCCTTACACTTAAGATGAACATTGTCCCCAATGTTCAAATAACAAGATGTAAAAGCATAAAGTAAAAGAATGAAATCAAATACTCCCCTGATTCGCTCGGTGGATAATGAAATTACACGGTTAAATCTTCCTCCAAAGAGAATGTTGAAGCTCCATGACTAATGCATCGCCATAAGCTTGATTCCATAAACATCTCCTTGTCCAAAATAACCTGTTAAACCTGAGAAAACAAACACGAAAACCTGCATAACATCGGCGGGATAAATCTATATATAAAGATATAATGCTTGTGGAATGATAATTTTGCAGATTCCTGGAGATTATAAGTTGGAGATTTAATAAAAACTTTTTATGAAAACAAAACTTTCAAAAATTTCTGGAAATTAAATCTGACGCCGTCAGGTTATAACCCCTGACGCCGTCAGAAATGACCTGACAAAAATTTTCATTTTAAGTTTCCGGAAAATTTCTGGAAAAACCTTTACCTTACTTCCTGGAAATCCTGCAAAACATCATTATGACTCGATACAAGCATTTGACTCAAACACACTAATATGTATGCTAATTTATTATTATTACGATTCATGTTAATTTGTGTTCTAATAAACCGATTTAGATTTCCCTTACACTTAACTTTTGCAAAATACCTTTATATGTAGTTAAGACGAAGTTAAAAACAACATAAAGCATTTTCACAATTTACTTTTGAACATGAATCAATAATGATAAAAATTAAACACACATACGGAAACAAATAAAATCAAACAAACAAATAAATAAACACACAAAGCAAATGAAACAAATAAAGCTTGGGTTGCCTCCCAAGAAGCGCTTTTCTTTATTAACAAGTCTTGTAGCTAGACTCAGAGTCACGTACATTACGTGACTCCATCATCGGTCACGGTTCCTAGGCCATTCTCCTTCCCGGTTCTATATTCCGGTCCTAATTTCAAACAATCCTTGTAGAAACCGAATATCCTTTCCATAACATAGTCTACTCCTTTACTTCTATCCTTATCATTCCTATAGTAGACCGCTTGTTTAAGCTCCTTCTCAACATTTGACAAGTGTTGGAATTGTTCTATCTTATATGGCATTTGGTAGCTTACTTCATCGGTCTCATCCTTAAATCTAACTATCCCTAAGGAAGGTTCATAAGTCATTCTAGAGACCTCAACAAATGGTTTTCCAAAAACCACTTGAGTCAAGGATGCATCGACTATTGGACGGATATCTTCTACAATTACAAAGTCGGTGACATAGGTGAAGTTTCCTACATAAACCGGTAATCCCTTAACTCTTCCCGTGAAGTTACTCATCCAACCCTTGTCAGGGAACATCCTATACCCAAGTTGATTCTTCATTATCAAGTTGTAGTGGGCTCTAGTCATGATGTTTATGGGTGATCTAAGGTCGATGTAAGCTTTCCACACATGTAGATGTCCGATGTTGCATGGTATGTTGAGATTAGAAGGGTCGCCTATTTCTATGATTGGTCTACCTAGGAAGTATGGTGTCTCGGGGTCATCAAACAAGTTTGTATGATATGCGCGCTCTTCCTTAGTGGGTAGCCTATTGAAGTAGTCCTCATCATTATCTACTTCTTCAATCTCACTTGTCCTATCTTCCTTATCAACCTCGACTTTCTTATCCTCATCCTTAGGCTCACTATTATCCTCATTCCTATCAATTGGTTTAATAGTGACAATGTTGACAAAGTGGACGTGTTTGGATGAAGAGGGGTCTTTTACTTGGGGTCCGCTATTTGTGTTCCTAGCGTCCTTATGTGGAGGTGATAGCACTTGGTTATTGAGGGCTTTCAATAAGTTGTCAATTTTGTTGGTCATCTCTGTTTGTTGTTGATTGAATTCGGTCTCGAATCTAGCTATCCGAGCTTCTTGAGATGCCATAAACTGGGAAATCAATCCTTCAAAGTTATTGGTACTACCATTGCCGGAAGGATTGTTGTTGAAAGTACGGTTCGAGTTGGAACCGCTTGATTGGAAACGATTAGGTGGGTTGGAAGAATTGGTTTGTTGTGAGTTTTGGTTTTGTTTCCACCTAAGGTTCGGGTGATTTTTCCATGAAGGGTTGTATGTATCACCGTAATGGTTTGGCTCGGGTTTGAAAGTGTACCACTTGTCTCCCGCTTCGTCGGTACGCGAGGATGCGTAGTCCACAAAAGCTTGTTCGGGGAGTTCCATGCAATCACGAGTGTCGTGGGGACCACTACATAATTCACATGAAGAAGTGATTTTGTTCACTTGGCTTGAAGGTTTAGGAGCCTCGTAGGATTTCATGAGAAACTTGACTTGGTCTTCAAGTTCTATGATCCTACGGTCGGAAGTGCTTGAATTATTCGAAGGCAAAGATATTGCCTTGACCGTTTTATTCAAATCACGGGGATCACTCCAACTTTCGTTGTCATAAAGAGCAAGATCCTCTAGGAGAGCCCATGATTGTTCCGCACTTAGATCACGTAGCTTGCCACCGGCCGATTGGTTAATGGTTTGCCTCGTGGAGAGATTGATATGGTCATAGAAGATTTGGACTTGGAGCCAAAGTTCTATGCCATGGTGAGGGACTTTTTGGAGTAAGTCCTTGAATCGAGTCCATGCCTCGTAGAGAGTTTCGCCTTGACGTTGTTGGAACATCAAGATATCATTCCTTAGCTTGGTAGTTCTTCCCGGTGGGAAAAACTGAGCAAGGAAACGAGTGGTGAGATCATCCCAAGAGGTGATGGATCCTGCGGGTTGACGTTCTAGCCACTGACTAGCTTGGTCCCGCAAAGAGAATTGGAAGAGACGCAATCGGGTCGTCTCTCGAGTGGCAACATCAAGGTCTATAGAATCAACGATTTTAAGAAAGTCCTTGAGATGTTGATTAGGATCTTCAGAACGAAGTCCATGGAATGCGCATCCGCTTTGCACCAACCGGATGGTGTCGGATCGCAAGGGTGTGATATTGGCTCCTTGAGTGAGCTCAATGGTGTTTCGATAGCCGTGGTGGCTAGGACGGGAATACTCTCCTAAAGTACGGGCTCTAGGAGGTGGTGGTGGTTGTTGTGGTGGTGGGTTGTGGGGGTTAAGGATATTACCATCTTCCATGATGTCGGACGGTAATGGTTACGAACAAAGACACGAAGAAAATAGATAGACTAAAGAAAACCTAGAAAAATAAAATAAAAATCTCACTAGAAAGGAATCTAGTGAGTAGACCTAATAGAAATAAAAATTCAACCTAAACAATAACTATTCCCCGGCAACGGGGCCAAAAACTTGATGCGTGGTTTTGTAACCTTACAACAGGTTTTACCTCTCGAGGGATCTCAAGAGGCTTACAACCCCACCAGGCAGTGTACTTGACCGATGTAGTATAGTGTAGTGGTAAGTACGGGGGATTGATCGTTCTCCACAGGGAATAGTGTTCGTTAGGTATGAAAGGCTACTCTAATTAGGTCTAAGGGTTGAGGAAGATTCTTTTTATGTTTTTATATTTTTATGAAAGCAAATAAAATCTCGGTTTTGAAGGAGTGGGCGGAATTAGTTGCTAGTCAACTAACCCAAAATTACTACGGATGCAAATAAAATAAAATAACAAAAATGAAAATGTGGTGAGAAACTTATGTGTAGAGAAATGTGTTTACTTAGATTTCCTTACTCCCTAACTATCTTTTACCGGTTAATTAGTGTGTATTAGTCGCGTGGATGATGGGTGTATTCCTTAATACCATTCGTGGGGTGGCGTACTTACTTCCCCAACTCTACAAGCTCCTACTTCACTCCTATGTCGAGCCGGCTAGGAAGCTCCTAACATGGGATCACTAGAATTCGCTTGTGCATTAAATACAACCATAAAAACCTTTAGTACGCGTTTGGTTCATGTTTCTTAAGACGTTCAAGCAAGTTACCGAATAGGAAGTTAGCCAGTTTTCTTAAGCCTAACATAGATAAACAATCATCCAATACAACTAACAACACACTAACAACCAATAATCAATAGCTAGGTTTCATTAGATCTAAGCAAACACAAGATAAATTTAGCCTAACATGTTAAAAAAAAGACAAGAATAAGATAGAATCAAACAACACATAGACATATTGAATGATTAATTGATAACTTATCTTTCAATGAAACATGGAAGATCTCAAGGCAAAAAGCCTTGAAAAAGAAGCTGAATTCGTCCTAGGGTTTTCTCCCAAAATTCCACACACTAAGCTCTCCTTTATGACAAAAAATTAGAAAACTATATATAGATTTTTGGATCTGACGGCGTCACCTTATGGAGTGTGACGCCGTCACCTCGCCGCTTTTAGGGTTCCCGGATGACCTTCTTGACGCCGTCCCTCTTTAGCTCTTCAAAAATCCATTCTGGCTTATCAAGGCTTGACGCCGTCGAACCATGAACGTGACGCCGTCCCCTTATGATTTAAGCCGTGACGCCCTTGATCAAGTTAAAGCGTGACGCCGTCAGAATTCACATGCTATTTTCACTGGCCCGTCATGAGTAAATTTCACGTCCAACTTTTCTTGCCAAGGCATGACGCCGTCTGGGGTTAAATGTGACGCCGTCAAAGGTGACTTTCAACCGATTCTTGAGACTTTGCCGTTTTCTTCACTTTAATGCTCCAAAAACGTCCAAAATGCCTCCTTTTCCAGATTTCTCCTCAAAAGTACCTAAAATGACAAAAGGAACGATTTAGGGCAATATTTGATCAAATAAATACGATTTAAGGCTTAAATGACCCCTTAAAAGCGGTACACTTTTCGCTTCATCAATGTGCCAAGATTTCATGTAAGGCTTCTTGAAGTAATTTTAACAAGTTGTACATTTCTTTTTATCTTCATTATTTTCTTACCTTAACCAAGTTATAAATTTAACCTGTCCTTTTATAAAATATAAATCCAAAACCAAGAGAACTCAATTCCTATGCACATTTTTCTAATACTTAAAAGTTTAAAGTACAAATTTTTTCTTTAAGCCAAATGATTATTATGTACGAACTGTATTCGTATTCATGTTAATGTTATATAAATCTGTTAACCCAAACTTATCAACCTATTAACTACTACCTATGATTATTATGTACGAACTGTATTCGTATTCATGTTAATGTTATATAAATCTGTTAACCCAAACTTATCAACCTATTAACTACTACCTACATGTTTTAATAACTTTCATAAATATATTTAGTTCCATGTAATTATATCTTATATACTAAAACCCGTTTTTGGTGTGCTTCGAATGGGTTGTGCAGAACAGTGGTTCGCACAGTGTTTCGCGCAGTAACCAGGCTGAAAATGTTGTATGGTCGGCAACTATTGTAGTACCAAACTTTTAAAGAATTGTACCTATTCTTTGGATGTATAACACATGTTCCAAAGGTATTGCAACAATACAAAAAAGAGTACTGTAGCGAGCAGAATCAAAATACATATGTGGCACAATGTATGGGGTACTACAACTGTTTTAGGTAAAAAAAAAGTATCAGAACCTTCTACCTTATTCCCAATTGGATCTACGATTAGTATACCACATACAAGAAACAAAAAAACTGAATCTTTGTGTTGCACAGGTATGGACATATTTTTTGTTGTGTAGTTTCTTATATATACTGTGTATATCTAACTTTAATCAACTTTTTGCCTCTCATTTGATGGTTAAAATCTCAGTTGATAGAGGCACCATATTTCAACCAACCTTGGCTTCTTAAAGTAGGTACCTGCAGGTAACAAATAAGTTTTTAGAAACTGTGTTTGTATATTATTCATTGCATTTTATTACTTTTCCATACCAGAATTACTGACATTTACCATTATGCTCATATACAAAAAAACTTTTGCCACATACTTTATTATACATGCACATTCATTACTTATGTTAATTTATATATTGCATGCTTCATATGTATCATTTATTCCATACAAATTTAGATACAAAGCTGTAATAATGCCTAGAAGATGGTTAAGAACTGATTTGGATAACCATTTGAATAATAATATGTGTAATCTTAGTTGTACCAATGCATTAAGAAAGCAACCACTTAGTATAAGTAAAACAAATAGAGTGGGAGGTAATGCAAGAACAATACCTTACAACGATGTAGCAAAAGGTGCTGCTGCAAGTAGTTCACTTCATATGCCATTCTTCAATGAGAGCAACACTGGTTTACAAATACATGGATATCAACCACATATATCAGCAGTATCTGAACAAAAAAAGTTTTATAAGCATACGGTATCAACGATAAATGAATACAATTGTGGTGTCAAAGATGAAAACAAAAAACGCAAAGTTTCTGCAATGTCTGGGGCTATCGATCAGAATCAAAAGAGAGTTAAAGGTAATTTGACTAAAAATTTTATTGTTATACATTTTATTTTACTTATATACTATTGCTGAATGTCATAATAGTTTATGCAGATACATCGAATATACGGAATGTTAACTCCTTAGTTGAAAGTCAAGATGTTTCAAATAGAAGTGATCAGCAATCAGTATTAACTACAATCGAGAGCAAATGCAGTATCCACCCAAATTTCATATCCAATGTTACTCACAAAAATGAATTTGACAGCAACGAAAACCACAACGGTAATTTAAATAGGTTCCTGCAATTTTTATGCACTACTTTCATTATATAAAGGTTTGTGATGCTTACCATTGATTTAATAAACCCTTGCAGATATTGACATCAAAATACAAGATTCTGATGGTACAGAAACATATGGTTCCTCTTCAGAGTTTCATGGTCAGTGTACTACCTACTTGAAACAACTGCCAAGTAAACAAAAAACATAGTATCATTAAATGTACATATTGTTATCAATAAAAAAACTTGGTTTCATTAAATGCACATCATAATAAATGTATATTCATTAATTAAAAAAGACAAGATACACTAACATTAGATACATACTACTCATTCAAAATTAATATCATTGCTATACCAATTAACTATTGTATCTGATGGTGCAAATACATTTGTTACAGGTTGTTTGGATAACAAAGCCAAGACAATCTTATCTGAATCAACAAATATGGATTCCATGGACGATTGTTGCTCAACATTTACAATTAGAAAAGGGCCTGAATCATACGAAAACATTTCTACACATGGCAACTACACCCAGCGAACCGACGCATCAAAAATTAATGAATACAACTGCCATGTAAAAGAGCAGCAAAAAAAACGTAAACTTAGTACATCATATGGGGCTGTTCATAAGAATCAGAAAAAATTGAAAGGTAATACCATTAAAAACTTTATTTTTATATATCTCATATATTACTGGTAAATGTGCTAACAGTCTATGCAAACACACAAAATGTACCTCATATTATGTAACTATACTTTTATCATTACTCATGGTGCAAATACAATTTTTACAGGTTCTTTTGATACCAAAGGCAAGGCAATATCATCAGAATCTACGGCTATGGATTTCATGCACAATTATTCGCACACAGTTGCAATCGGAGAAGGTTCTCAGTCGTATGAAAAGACGTCTACACATGGAATTACAGACAAATATTCAACTGACCTGATTCAAAACGACCAAACACACAACGATTCAGCAAATCAACATATGTGCAGTAATTCTAATACACCATATAATCAAGGTAGCAAAACATTACTAAAAAAATAAATGAATATATAAATAAAATAACAAAAAAATGTTATAATTTTACATTTTTTTAAAGTTTTTGTTATAATTTTGCAGATGTTTCTCATTTATACATCGACATCAGGGACTGTGAGTATACATGTGATTATTGTAACGCAGCATACTGGTAATACCCAAAAATCTAAAAACATGTAAAAAGACCAAATTGCCTGATGAAGCGAAAAGTGTACCGCTTTTAAGGGGTCATTTAAGCCCTAAATCGTATTTATTTGATCAAATATCGCCCTAAATCGTTCCTTTTGTCATTTTAGGTACTTTTGAGGAGAAATCTGGAAAAGGAGGCATTTTGGACGTTTTTGGAGCATAAAAGTGAAGAAAACGGCAAAGTCTCAAAAATCGGCTGAAAGTTACCTTTGACGGCGTCAGATTTAACCCTGGACGGCGTCATGGCTTGGCAAAAGTGGTGGATGTGAAATTTACTCATGATAAGCCAGAGAAATTGCATGGAAATTCTGACGGCGTCACGCTTTAATTTGATCAAGGTCGTCACGTTATAATTCAAAGAGGGACGGCGTCACGTTCATAGTCTGACGGCGTCAAGCCTTGATAAGCCAGAACGGATTTTGGAGAGCTAAAGAGGGACGGCGTCAAGAAGGTCATCCGAGAACCCTAAAAGCGGCGAGGTGACGGCGTCACACTCCATAACGTGACGCCGTCAGATCTAAAAATCTATATATAGTTTTGCAATTCTTTGTCATTAGTGTGGAACTTATTGGGGAACTTTGTGTGTGAAAACCCTAGGACGAATTTGGCAGCTCTTTCAAGGCTTTTTGCCTTGAGATCTTCCATGTTACATTGAAGATAAGTTATCAATTAATCATTCAATATGTCTATGTGTTGTTTGATTCTATCTTATTCTTGTCTTTTGTTTAACATGTTAGGCTAGATTTATCTTGTGTTTGCTTAGATCTAATGAAACCTAGCTATTGATTATTGGTTATTAGTGTGTTATTAGTTGTATTGGATGATTGTTTATCTATGTTAGGCTTAAGAAAACTGGCTAACTTCCTATTCGGTAACTTGCTTGAACGTCTTAAGAAACATGAACCAATGCGTACTAAAGGTTTTTATGGTTGTATTAAATGCACAAGCGAATTCTAGTGATCCCATGTTAGGAGCTTTCTAGCCGGCTCGACATAGGAGTGAAGTAGGAGCTTGTAGAGTTGGGGAAGTACGTACGCCACCCCACGAATGGTATTAAGGAATACACCCGTCATCCACGCAACTAATACACACTAATCAACCGGTAAAAGATAGTTAGGGAGTAAGGAAATCTAAGTAAACACATTTCCCTCCACATAAGTTTTCACCAACACTTTCATTTTCTGTTATTTTATTTTATTTGCATTCGTAGTAATTTGGGTTAGTTGACTAGCGACTAATTCCGCCCACTCTTTCAAACCCGAGATTTTACTTGCTTTCAAAAAAATATAAAAACATAAAAAGAATCTTCTCTCACCCTTAGACCTATTAGAGTAATTTTTCATACCTAACGAACACTATTCCCTGTGGAGAACGATCAATCCCCCGTACTTACCACTACACTATACTACATCGGTCAGGTACACTGCCTGGTAGGGTTGTAAGCCTCTTGAGATCCCTCGAGAGGTAAAACCTGTTGTAAGGTCGCAAAACCACGCATCAAGTTTTTGGCGCCGTTGCCGGGGAATAGTTATTGTTTAGGTTGAATTTTTATTTTATAGGTCTACTCACTAGATTCCTTTCTAGTGAGATTTTTATTTTATTTTTCTAGGTTTTCTTTAGTCTATCTATTTTCTTCGTTTCTTTGTTCGTAACCATTACCATTCGACATCATGGAAGATGGTAATATCCTTAATCCCAACAACCCACCACCACAACAACCACCACTACCTCCTAGAGCCTGTACTTTAGGAGAGTATTCCCGTCCTAGCCACCATGGCTATCGAAACACCATTGAGCTCACTCAAGGAGCCAATGTCACACCCTTGTGATCCGACACCATCCGGTTGGTGCAAAGCGGATGCGCATTCCATGGACTTCGTTCTGAAGATCCTAATCAACATCTCAAGGACTTTCTCAAAATTGTTGATTCTATAGACCTTGATGTTGCCACTCGAGAGACGACCCGATTGCGTCTCTTCCAATTCTCTCTGCGGGACCAAGCTAGTCAATGGCTAGAGCGTCAACCCGCAGGATCCATCACCTCTTGGGATGATCTCACTACTCGTTTCCTTGCTCAGTTTTTCCCACCGGGAAGAACTACCAAGCTAAGGAAGGATATCTTGATGTTTGAACAACGTCGAGGCGAAACCCTCTACGGGGCATGGATTCGATTCAAGGACTTACTCCAAAAAGTCCCTCATCATGGCATAAATCTATGGCTTCAAATCCAAATCTTCTATGACCATGTTGATTACCACACCAAGCGTGCCATCGATCGAGCCGCCGGGGGCAGATAACGCGACAAAAGCGCCGAGGAATCATAGGAGATCATTGATGAGCTTGCATCCGACAATGATGAATTGTGGCAAGTTTCCCACGATGTACGCTCGGCGGTCAAGACATATTCGTCACCCGATACAGCCAATCAAATTACTGAGGAAAGCGTAAGTGAACTTGAGAAAAGGGTTGCATATCTTATGGAAAAGCAAAAGAGACCCTTAAGTCCACAAAAAGCAACAATTAACTCGGTCTCAAGCGTTAAGCAAATACCATTGTCCGAATCACCCCGTAGGGAAAATACTAAACCTTTCCATAAGCACGCTCCACCCAACCCACCACCTCAGGAACTTAGTCCAACATTCGAAGCTCGAATGAGAGAATACATGTCAAAACACTCCGAACGGTTGGCGAAATTTGAGGAAGCCATCTACAAACAGAAGGAGGAAATGGAAGAGAAGATGGCGGAGATGATGAACCTTTTGAAAGAATACGCAAATACAAAGGCTCCTAAAAATGTGCTAGTGCGGAAAGATGTTGAAGTTCCCAACACTAAATGTGTTAATGCCGTCTCCGTCGTCCAAGAGGGCGAAAATGATGGAAGAGGAAAGTTGATAACTATGGAAGTTAACAAAATTGACCTCGTCCCACTTAAAGACGGAAACACCAATGCCTACACATGTGATTCCGACAAGGGAAAGGAGGCGCCCACTGAGGAGCGCCAATTGGAAGAACCACCAAAGTCACAACAAGTGAGGCATTACTTGAAGCATGAAATAAACAAGGAAACCATAAACGATTGGGTGGGAAACTATTGACGTACTCATCTACCCAACAAGGAGTCCAAGAGGATGGAACCGGATGATGAATCCGACACATTACCCGGAGGGCAATTGTATGAGTGCCTCATAAGACAAAAGTTAGTGGAAAAGCAGGAATTCTACGGGGTCTTTGAAATACCATGCAGCATTGGAAAACTCAAGTATCTGGATGCGGTAGCTGACCAAGGTTCCGACGTAAATTTGATGCCTTTATCCGTTTATGTCCAGTTAACCGACGAACTGCCATCCATTACCCGTACTAAACTCTCCTTTGCAAAACATTCTTACGAGTACCCGTTAGGAATTGCGGAAGATGTGTTGGTCAACGTTGCCGGATTCCTATATCCGGTCGACTTCATGATTATTGAAAGAAATAACATGAATATGCCAATAATCCTTGGGGCACCCTTTCTCGCGACCACTAGGGCACAAATCGATTACGAAAAAAGCACCATCCAAATGAAGAAGGGGAAGAAGACGATAAACTTCCCGACGATTCCACGTCATATACGAGATGTTGCTCTACAAAAGAAGATGGAGGCTAACCCCAATGTAATCCGTGGTAATGTTCGAGAGAAAATCCTTGCATGGGAGGCAAGGATTAAGAATTACAATGAAAATGAGATTAGAGAATGTAAGGGTGGAAATAACGATTATATTGAGGCTGGTGAGCAGCCTAATAACCCCGCTGAATTTACAAAAGGAGACTCAGTGCTTCTAAGGCATTCAGAAACAAAAGCACCTACCGATGAACCAAGTCCCTGGTGGTACGGACCATTCACAATTAAAAGTCTAAACCATGATGGGGTAGTAAGCTTGACCAGCAAGGGAGGAGGTGATGTGACTGTGAATGTCAAGCGATTGAGACACCACCACCCTGATAACAAGGATTATATCTATCAGGGATACGTCATTATGAATGATGGAGCCACGTAATGTACGTGACTTTGAGTCTAGCTACAAGACTCGTTAATAAAGAAAAGCGCTTCTTGGGAGGCAACCCAAGCTTTATTTGCTTTGTGTGTTTATTTATTTGTTTGTTTGATTTTATTTGTTTCTGTATGTGTGTTTAAGTTTTATTATTATTGATTCATGTTCAAAACTAATTTGTGAAAATGCTTTATTTTGTTTTTAACTTCGTCTTAACTACATATAAAGGTATTTTGCAAAAGATAAGTGTAAGGGAAATCTAAATCGGTTTATTAGAACACAAATAAACATGAATCATAATAATAATAAATTAACATACATATTAGTATTTGTTTGAGTCAAATGCTTGTATCGAGTCATAATGATGTTTTGCAGGATTTCCAGGAAGTAAGGTATAGGTTTTACAAAATTTTTCCGGAAACTTAACATGAGAATTCTGTCAGATCATTTCTGACGGCGTCAGGTTTAATTTTCTGAAAATTTTTGAAAGTTTTGTTTTCATAAAAAGTTTTTATTAAATCTCTAACTTATAATCTCCAGGAATCTGCAAAATTATCATTCCACAAGCATTATATCCTTATATATAGATTTTATCCCACCGATGTTATGCAGGTTTTCGTGTTTGTTTTCTCAGGTTTAACAGGTTATTTTGGACAAGGAAATGTTTTTGGATCAAGCTTTTGGCGATGCATTAGTCATGGAGCTTCAAAATTCTCTTTGGAAGAAGATCTAACCGTGTTACTTCATTATCCACCGAGCGAATCAGGGAGTATTTGATTTCATTCTTTTACTTTATGCTTTTACATCTTGTTATTTGAACATTGGGGACAATGTTCATCTTAAGTGTAAGGGGGGGTAAAAGTACGATTAGAGAATACAATTGCGCTTGATTTTTGTTTGTTTAATAGTAGATGTGTAATAAAACTGAGATAAATACCTGTTAGGGTAATTTTAGTGCCAAATTTAAAATTTTTTTTACAACATTTAGGAGTGAAACTTTGATCTTAATGAGCGTCTCACGGATAGGAGTTATATGACTAGCACAAAAAACCGTACCACTAAAAAATTTTCCGCCCCAAATATGTGAGGTTCGCCCCTAGAATTGGTAGGAAAAGCATTTATGCTATGATGTGTGTACCGGTAGCACTTAGATTCTAGAACTTGCGTTAGGACCATTCCGAGGCCACAAGTGAGACTACATTCGTGTAGTTAGATTTACTACATGATAAGAGGCATTAGGATTAACCCATTGTTTTACACCTGTGTTTTTGTTATAATTACTTTGGCTACATTGGTCAAGTAATTCTCCCACACCCTTTGCGTTGTACTCATTTTTAGTACACGATACCCCTAGTACACCCCTCAGAGCCTATCTTTTCGTTTCGACCTTTAAGCATTTTACTTAAAGGAAGAATTTGTTACACCCCACTAAAATGTACACCCAAATCGCCTTAGCCTACCTTGTATGCACTCATTTTTAGTGCATTATTGTGACAACATTTGTTTAAACCCCAAGTTAATTATCTAATTGATTACATGGTTGCTAAGTCGAGTCATATCCTTGTACATATTGTTTTGGGACGATTGGGACTCATGGGTAAAGTACTAGTGTAATGGAGTAATGGGGAAGAACATCATTTATTACCCCCATATGTGCTAAATATTTTTAAAAGTACTCCAAGTGTTTTGATTATCTTAATTCGAGTCATTAGAATAGTAATTTGTAAAGTTATGTAAAAGTTCAAGTGTAAGGGGATGCAACGCCCCTATGATGTATTATTTTGGATGGTAGGGCAAGAGTGTATGCAAAAAAAAAAAAAAAAAAAAAAAAAAAAAAAAAAAAAAAAAAAAAAAAAAAATCGAAAAATCAAGAAAAATACAAAAAAAATGAGAAAAAGAAAAGTAGAAAAAACATACGGACTACCATCCCGTTTCATTTTATGTTTATTTTATGTTTTTGTTATTTTGCTTTTAGCTTAAGATCGAGTCGAGTCTTGGCTTAGCAACATTGTATAGTACATGTAATTAATCAAGATCTTTAACTCGCCACCAGTAAAATATCCCTTATCCAACAAATCCGTGTTTATCATATCCCTACACCTAACGTTATAACCCATGTAAAAGCCCTCTTTGATAGTTTATCTTAGGTGCTTACGCCTAGTGGAGGAGGTTTTTGATCCTTTCCCAAGCCTATGGTAATCTATTTGCTATGACAGGTAGTGAGAGATATTATCCGTTTTCATTTATGAGATTTATTTTGATGACACTTGAGAGATGTGAGTATCTAAACACTACTTGTGAGGTGCTAGTATGTAATCTCCGTGCTTGTTATGATTAAAGTGGAACGAATATTTGTTGTAATTACTTTTATGTTAGCATTAAATGACCCCTAACTTGTATTTTGATTAGAATAAAAGCGCATTTGCTTGAGGACAAGCAAATCTCAAGTGTAAGGGTATTTGATGAAGCGAAAAGTGTACCCCTTTTAAGGGGTCATTTAAGCCCTAAATCGTATTTATTTGATCAAATATCGCCCTAAATCGTTCCTTTTGTCATTTTAGGTACTTTTGAGGAGAAATCTGGAAAAGGAGGCATTTTGGACGTTTTTGGAGCATAAAAGTGAAGAAAACGGCAAAGTCTCAAAAATCGGCTGAAAGTTACCTTTGACGGCGTCAGATTTAACCCTGGACGGCGTCATGGCATGGCAAAAGTGGTGGATGTGAAATTTACTCATGATAAGCCAGAGAAATTGCATGGAAATTCTGACGGCGTCACGCTTTAATTTGATCAAGGTCGTCACGTTATAATTCAAAGAGGGACGGCGTCACGTTCATAGTCTGACGGCGTCAAGCCTTGATAAGCCAGAACGGATTTTGGAGAGCTAAAGAGGGACGGCGTCAAGAAGGTCATCCGAGAACCCTAAAAGCGGCGAGGTGACGGCGTCACACTCCATAACGTGACGCCGTCAGATCTAAAAATCTATATATAGTTTTGCAATTCTTTGTCATTAGTGTGGAACTTATTGGGGAACTTTGTGTGTGAAAACCCTAGGACGAATTTGGCAGCTCTTTCAAGGCTTTTTGCCTTGAGATCTTCCATGTTACATTGAAGATAAGTTATCAATTAATCATTCAATATGTCTATGTGTTGTTTGATTCTATCTTATTCTTGTCTTTTGTTTAACATGTTAGGCTAGATTTATCTTGTGTTTGCTTAGATCTAATGAAACCTAGCTATTGATTATTGGTTATTAGTGTGTTATTAGTTGTATTGGATGATTGTTTATCTATGTTAGGCTTAAGAAAACTGGCTAACTTCCTATTCGGTAACTTGCTTGAACGTCTTAAGAAACATGAACCAATGCGTACTAAAGGTTTTTATGGTTGTATTAAATGCACAAGCGAATTCTAGTGATCCCATGTTAGGAGCTTCCTAGCCGGCTCGACATAGGAGTGAAGTAGGAGCTTGTAGAGTTGGGGAAGTACGTACGCCACCCCACGAATGGTATTAAGGAATACACCCGTCATCCACGCAACTAATACACACTAATCAACCGGTAAAAGATAGTTAGGGAGTAAGGAAATCTAAGTAAACACATTTCCCTCCACATAAGTTTTCACCAACACTTTCATTTTCTGTTATTTTATTTTATTTGCATTCGTAGTAATTTGGGTTAGTTGACTAGCAACTAATTCCGCCCACTCTTTCAAACCCGAGATTTTACTTGCTTTCAAAAAAATATAAAAACATAAAAAGAATCTTCTCTCACCCTTAGACCTATTAGAGTAATTTTTCATACCTAACGAACACTATTCCCTGTGGAGAACGATCAATCCCCCGTACTTACCACTACACTATACTACATCGGTCAGGTACACTGCCTGGTGGGGTTGTAAGCCTCTTGAGATCCCTCGAGAGGTAAAACCTGTTGTAAGGTCGCAAAACCACGCATCATTGCCCCTATAATCTTAAAATTTGATTAATAAGCTTATAAAGTACCAAATAAATCCCAAACTTCTGGAAATGATCAAGATATGAAGTAAATTTATTTCTACTACTACATTTAACATCTTGTAAAGTACAAAATTATTATGATCATACAATATGGGCCGAAAATTTCATTGTTCATGTTATTATTATTTTTAAAACCTTATAAACTAAATAAATCAATTTAAATGAAAAGTAATATATGGAAATAATAAAAAATTTGGAAACCTATTGATTGGGTCATATCATTGCAGAATCCTAAGCCCAATCCCCCCCTAAATCCGGCCATTCCCCTTTATTTAGTGTTGGGAATTAAATATTCTGAAGTTAGAGTTTTAGAAATTACTCTAAATCAAAGGTACTGCTAGTTCATGATCAAGGTACTGCTAGTACATAAAGGTACTGCTAGAGCAAGAAGGTACTGCTAGTTCAAGTTGAAGGTACTGCTAGTTGTATATGGTACTGCTGATCAGTGACTCATAGGATAAGATTGAAAAGATATTTATTGTATTTTGGTCAAACATATACGGTAGATAATATCTTACTCCATGTGCTTAGTTAACAAGTTGTATACATAGATACATGTTGTATCTTATGTACTGACACAATAAGCATAAGTTAAACAAGTAAGTCGGTCAAGACTTTAAGCAATTTGTAAAGATCTTTTGCAACTATAAAAGAGATCTTAGTCTAGTGAATATATGTGTGAATATCTGTTAAGACATAGAACAAACAAAATAACATATTACAAATCTAGAAGTATAAGATTCAAGGTTTTGTAACCCTAGTGATAAATACAAGATCACTCGTATTATTTGGAATAATATTGAATCGTTTAGTGAAAAAACTTTCTTTGTTCATTGTTAAGTAACAAATATAATTCTTCCATTTCCATAACATACATAACCTTCTAAGTGTGGTTAAGTAAATTCTGCGTGCTTAATCATATTAACTCAATATATCTTATACACAAAGACACAAGGTTTAACCACCTTAACCGTGTATCAAATAAGAGGACCTCTCAGTTGGTATCAGAGCCAGAGGTTGATATATTTGATTTAGAAGAAACAGAAATGGATGCACATGATGTTCAAACAAATGTTGCTGCAAAGTTGCCCATGATCAAACCCAATGAGTTTGAGTTATGGAGGATGAGAATTGAGCAATATTTCATGGTCCAAGATTATACTCTTTGCGATATAATTATATATGGTGATTCTTTTTCACCAAGCTACTCAGAGGTTGTCCTAGAAGGTAAAACAAGTAGGAAAAGAAATACTGGACCAGTGTCAAATGAAGAAAAGATACTGAAGAGAAATGATCAGAAAGCAAGAAATTTGCTGCTCATGACCATTCCTGGTGAGCAGATGCTATCATTTAACAAGTATCTTGATGCAAAAACTCTTTTTGAAGAGATTTGTGCATATTTTGGTGGTAATGAAACTACCAAAAAGACACAGAAGACACTACTAAAGTAACAATTTGAAAACTTTACTGCTTTTAGTAATGAATCTCTTGATAAGCTATTCTCAAGATTACATAAGCTTGTCAGTCAGTTAGCTGTGTTAGGTGTTGAGACAGAGAAGGAAGATCTCAACATGAAGTTTTTAAGAAGTCTACCTGATGAGTTCCACACTCATGTTATTGTCTGGATGAACAAACCAGACATTGAAACAATGAAGCTCAATGATTTGTACAACAACTTCAAAATTGTTGAACAAAGTCTTAGAAAGTCTGGAACTTATGGTACTAGTTCTGGGAACGTGACACTTTTGTCATCTCCTAGTATTAGTAAGGCTGAAGAGGTAGAAGAAGTTGAAAGTGTTTCTAATGCTACAAATGGTGGTCCTTCTACTAGTTCACAAAAGACTGTTGCAGGACTTGGTGATCCAGCATTCTATGTATTTATATCTAGTCAGTTTAGTGGTTCTCTTCTAAATCATGAAGACCTAGAGCAGGTTGATGGTGATGATTTGGAAGAGATGGACATCAAATGGCAGGTTGCTTTGCTCAGCATGAGAGCCAAGAAGCATTGGCAAAGAACTGGGAAGCAAATTACCATAAATGGTAATGATACTGCTGGGTTTGATAAAAAGAAAGTGGAGTCTTTCAACTGTCATAGGTTAGGACACTTTGCTAAGGAGTGTAGAAGCCCAAGAAAGCAGGAGAATAGAAACACATGGTATAAGCAAGATAGGAGAAAGGAAGTTACTGTTGAAGAGCCAAAGGCTATGTTGGCTATTGATGGTATTGGTTATGATTGGAGCTCTATGGCTATTGAAGAGGATGCACCACCGAATGCTGCTCTTTTGGCCAATGAATTTGCTCTAATGGCCCATTCTGATTCAGAGGTAAACAATATTATATCTTGTACTGAATCATGTCCTAATCTTAAAGCTTATGAAGACCTTAATAAGAGATTTGAAGCTCATAGAGAAGAGCTACTTAACTCTCTTTTTAATTTGGCTAATCACAAAAGAGGTCTAGCTGTTTTAGAAAAACAAGTCTTACATTTTAAAGATAATGAAATTCATTTTGCTGATGACATCAATATACTAAAAAATGACATTAAGATCAGAGATGAGTGTATTGTTGAGTTGAATGATTCATTAGCTAAACATAAAAATGAAAGAGAAAATGTAAAGGTTTCTGTGGATGTTTTGGCACATTCCTCAGAAGGATTCAATAAGCTTTGGGAAGCCCAAGTTATTGATAAGGTTAATTCTGGTGTTGGATTTAAGTCTGTACCCCCACCATACAGAGGTGTTCATTCACCTCCAGGTATTGATTTAGCACACACAGGGTTACCTGAGTTTCAAGAACCAATCATGGAATATGGTTCTAAGGTCACTAAATCTCCAAAGATAGAAAAGGTAAGTAAAAGTTTAGATAAAACTTTATCTTATCAGGACAAGGTGTCCTTTGTTAAGAAAAGAGATGCTATAGTTGTTGAAGATTGTACAACTGATAGTGATAGTGATGAAGAAAAACAGGTTATGTCTAAACCTGTCTTGGTTAAGAAAGTAGGAACAAGTATTCCTAAGATAGTCAATCACAACACTAACAGGCCTAAGTCAAATGTTAAGACTGTTAGGAAACCAGTTAGATATTGTGAACAATATAGAACTACAAACAAGCCCAGAGGTAACCAAAGGAATTGGAACAACCTCAAGTCTAACCAATTAGGTGATGACTTTGCATTTTATAATAAAGCTTGTTATACATGTGGTAGTTTTGACCATCTTGCAGCTTTCTGCAACCAAAGGGTAACTGGGTATGAAAACAATAGGGTGAACTACAAAAGGCAAACTCCTCAAACTCATTTTCACTCTAATATTCATAGAACTAAACCCAGAACAGTCTCAAACAAGTCTGGACCCAAAGGTCCTGACAGACAAAAAGGTCCTGCTAATACAGACAAAAAGGTACTGCCAGTTCAAATTAAAGGTACTGGTAGATCTAAAGGTACTGTTAGACCTATGATGACTGTTAAACCAAAATCAACAACTAAGGATGCAAAAACAACTTTCATACATGCATCTAAAACTGTTCTAAGACCCATTCAAACAAAAGCAGTGGTCCACAAACAAATTTGGAGACCAAAGGGTGTGACTTCAAAGTTAGCAGACTCTGCTAAGCATGTTATTCACTCTGCTGCTAAGGGTAATAGGGCAAATGCTGTTAAGGCCTCAACATGTTGGATTCAAAAATCCAATGTTGCATCAACAGTCCTTAAAAGATTAAATTACATTGATGCAAGAGGCAGATCCAAGTCAGTAATGGCTTGGATCCCCAAAGAAAACTAACACTCTTATTTGTGTGCAGGAACATTCTATTGATCATCAAGATCAAGGATACTCAGATAGTGGATGTTCCAATCACATGATAGGCAACATGTCTTATCTTTCAGATTTTCAAGAATTCAATGGAGGATATGTTACCTTTGGAGGTGGTTTTCGTGGCAAAATTTCTGGTAAAGGTACTATTAAAACCGGAAATTTAGATTTTGAAAATGTGTACTATGTACAAGAGTTAAAGTATAATCTTTTTAGTGTTTCACAAATGTGTGACAAAAAGAATAATGTCCTTTTTACTGACACTGAATGTCTTGTTCTATCTAAGGATTTTAAGATGCCTGATGAAAATCAAGTACTTCTTAGAATTCCTAGAAAGGCCAACATGTATAGTGTTGATATGAAGAACATCATTCCTAAAAAGGATTTAACTTGTCTTGTATCAAAGGCCACATTAGATGAATCAATGTTATGGCATAGAAGGCTTGGTCATATTAATTTCAAAACCATAAATAAAATTGTTAAGAATGGTTTGGTAAGAGGTTTACCTCACAAAAGATTTGAAAATGATCAAACATGCATTGCTTGTCTAAAAGGCAAACAACTCAAAGCCACTTGTAAGCCCAAAATTTTTAACTTTATCAATCAGTCATTGTTTATGCTGCATATGGACTTATTTGGACCAGTTTCAGTAAGAAGTATACAACATAAAAAATATTGTCTTGTTATAACTGATGACTATAGCAGATTTACATGGGTTTTCTTTTTAGCCACTAAGGATGAGACATCAAGCATCCTTAAGGAATTCATTACACTGATAGAAAACCAAGTAAGCAAGAAAGTAAAAGTCATTAGGAGTGATAATGGGACAGAGTTTAGAAATAGAGTTATGGATGATTTCTGTAAAGAAAAAGGTATTAGAAGAGAATATAGTGTTGCTAGAACACCACAACAGAATGGAGTGGTTGAAAGAAAGAATAGAACACTAATTGAAGCTGCTAGAACAATGTTAGTTGATTCTAAGCTACCTATAATCTTTTGGGCAGAAGCAATTAACACTGCTTGCTATGTTCAAAATAGAGTTTTAGTTGTGCAGCCTCACAATAAGACATCATATGAACTCTTTAATGGTAGAACTCCTGCAATAGGATTTCTTAGACCTTTTGGATGTCATGTGACCATTCTCAATACCTTAGACCATTTAGGAAAATTCGATGGTAAAGCAGATGAAGGTTTCTTAGTTGGATATTCTCTTGTTAGCAAAGCTTTTAGAGTTTACAACTTAAGAACTGAGAAAGTTCAAGAAGAACTACATGTGGAGTTTCAGGAAAACAAATCCAATGTAGTAAGTCAAGGACCAAAATGGATATTTGATCTTGATTATCTAACAAATTCTATGAATTATATTCCTGTTGTTGCAAAAACTAATAATTTTTCAGGTTCACAAGCAACTAATGAGGTGGAGTTAGATAAAGATCAATCTGATGTCATTATGCCATTGTGGTCAAGTACCAGTGTGGATTTAGCTTCAAACAATGATGAATCTTCTTCTGGTGAAGCAAAAGAAGATGTTGAGGCTCAAAGAAAAGATGTTGGAACAGAGGAACAACTCAATATGTTGAATATTGATGGTACTGCTGAGACAGAGCAAGGTACTGTTAGTACTTCTCAAGGTACTGGTAGTTCTTTTGAAGGAACTGTTAGTTCAGCTGAAGGTCCTGCTGGTCCTTCACATTCAAAAGATGCAGAGTTCCAAGAAGATGAAGTGGATTTAACTAATCTTTCACCATTTTACCATGTTCCTACTACACCACACACAAGGATTCACAAAGTTCACTCCCTGGATAATGTGATAGGAGATATACAATCTGGTGTGAAGACAAGAAGACAACTAGTCTCTTCAGACCAAAAAGGGGTTCTTGATGCCCTTTATGCTTCAAAACAACATGAGCTTTCAAACTCTTGTTTATTTGTATGTTTTCTCTCTCAAAAGGAACCAAAGAATATTCTTACAGCCCTAGATGATTCAAGCTGGGTAGAGGCTATGCAAGAAGAGCTTCTTCAGTTCAAGATTCAAAAGGTTTGGGTGCTAGCTGATTTACCTACAGGTGAGAAGCTAATTGGCACTAGATGGGTTTTTAAGAACAAAAGGGATGACAGAGGAATTGTGATCAAGAACAAGGCTAGACTAGTAGCACAAGGGTACACACAAGAAGAAGGAATAGATTATGATGAAGTTTATGCTCCAGTAGCAAGGATTGAGGCAATTAGGCTGTTTCTAGCTTATGCTTCATTTTTAGGCTTCACAGTCTACCAAATGGATGTCAAAATCGCATTTTTATATGGTGAAATTGGAAGAGAGGTGTATGTTTCACAACCTCCTGGTTTCATTGATCCATTACATCCAAACAAAGTGTACAGAGTAGTGAAAGCTCTCTATGGCCTTCATCAGGCACCAAGAGCTTGGTATGCAACACTTGCTTCCTACTTATTAGAAAATGGATTTCAAAGAGGGAAGATTGATCAGACACTTTTCATCAAACAGCACAAGAAGGATCTTCTGTTAGTGCAGGTGTATGTGGATGACATTATCTTTGGATCTACAAGGAAGGAAATGTGTTTAGAATTTGAGAAGCTTATGCAAGATAAGTTTCAAATGAGTTCTATGGGAGAACTTACATTCTTTTTGGGTTTGCAAGTTAAGCAATCATCTGAAGGCATATTTATTAGTCAAGACAAATATGTTGCAGAAATACTTAGAAAATTTCAATTTGCTGATTCAAAAATAGCAAGCACACCAATGGACTCAGAGAAGCACCTTCTGAAAGATGAAGATGGAGAAAATGTAGATGTACACAATTACAGATCTATGATAGGCTCTTTGATGTATCTTACATCATCTAGACCTGATATCATGTTTCTTGTTTGTGTCTGTGCAAGATTTTAAGTTACTCCAAAGGTTTCTCATTTAACTGCAGTCAAGAGAATTTTTAGATATCTCAAAGGTCAACCAAGGTTGGGTATATGGTATTTTAGAGAATCTCCTTTTGACTTGGTAGCATATTCGGATAGTGATTATGCTGGTGCTAGCTTGGACAGAAAGTCAACAACTGGAGGATGTCAATTCCTTGGGTGTAGACTTGTCTCATGGCAGTGTAAGAAGCAAACAAGTGTGGCAAATTCAACAACTGAAGCTGAATATATAGCTGCTGCAAGTTGCTCTAGTCAAGTTCTATGGCTTCAAAACCAACTTCTTGATTATGGGTACAATTTCTTAAACACTGTTATTTATATTGATAATAGTAGTACAATTTGTATTATTAAAAATCCTGTACAACACTCTAAAATAAAACACATTGAAATTAGACATCACTTTATAAGAGATTGCAATGAGAAAAGATTAATTCAAGTTCTTAAAATTGCTTCAGAGCATAATTTTGCAGATCTGTTAACAAAAGCTTTTGATGTTTTAAGGTTTCAGTATTTAATAGCAAGTATTGGAATGCTTAATCTTTAAATTTTTCAATATGATGTGTTTTTGTACATAAATTTTTGTTGGTACTGCTGGATTTATAAGGTACTGCTAATATATCAAAATTTGAATTGTGTTATTCATACAGTTGGTTTTATGATTATTCTAATAAAAAACAAAGTACTTTGTACATTGTTCTTTTGGTTTTAGACTAACTATTTCAGGTATGAATATGTGAACACAAAGGATATTTCAAGTGAAATGGGAACAACAGAATGTTTTATCAAATTGCTGACCATAATAGGTTTATGATGGACTGAGTTTAGGAATTTAACCTCCTTAAAACTTCTTTCTTGAAATCTAGTTATGATATTTCACAATTGAATTGATGACTTAGTTGATCAGATAGTAACTGATACAACTCACTTTCTATCATTTTATACTTTCAAGTATAATGAGTTAGTCTAAGGACATCTGATAGAAATAACAGCTAGTAAAAGTGAATCTAACACTTGTGTTGGAGGTAACAATTGCTATGAGCTGGAAACCCTGTCAAGAAAATCTTTTGAATAGATTTATCTTTTCACAGGCAGTTAGTGATAACTGAAATACATTGGTTCTCACACAACCAGAGGTTATTTTAAACCAAAATTTTGATTAGGTGACTGTTATACACTTGATTTCTTCAAAATGGTTGGAAGTAGTATGATTTTTCAATTCTAAAATCATGAACATACTACTAAGTTAAATGATTTCTTAAAAGGATTTTCAAGGATTCACAAAAACCACACATTGATGGATTATGAATCAAAATGTCCACTGATTCACCTCTCATAGGAGTTAACACACCTAGAAGTGATGAGGACAGAAACTTAAACTCTTAAGGAATTGATGGCTTCATGTACAATATTGTCTGACAACAAAAGTTACATATTGATGGATCAGTCAAAGGTACATAGTGAGATCTTCCAAACAAGGGGAGGAAACAAAAGTTATTTGCTTCAGGGGAGGTTACAATCTCAGAAAAGGAAATAATTGCCCAGAAAGGAAGAATAAACCAATATATGGAAGGAGAAGACAAGAGCATACAAGATGATGATGTAGAAGTTGAAAATGATTAGAACAGATCAAATATCTAGAAGGGATGAAGCATTTCTAAAGGAGAAAGTTCTATCTAGATCAAACAAAGGAAAGTTTCAATTTCAGTTCATTATGTTTGTTTATCACTTGCAAAGGCATGCTGATAGATGATTTCACTTGTTGAAATCATTGCCTCTTACAATTCCTCCATCCAAGGAAATTGCACCATCTTTTGGTACAATGTTTTGATATTGCTAAAGTCAAAGAAGAACAAGGCAGATGAGTTCAGAATAAGAAGAATAGTTCAGATTCATGAAGTGTTTGAAAGATCTTCACAAGTCCTCATTTAATTCAGAAAACATGTTTGAATTAATTCACATGTTTAGGGGAGGATTGTTGGGAATTAAATATTCTGAAGTTAGAGTATTAGAAATTACTCTAAGTCAAAGGTACTGCTAGTTCATGATCAAGGTACTGCTAGTACATAAAGGTACTGCTAGTTCAAGTTGAAGGTACTGCTAGTTGTATATGGTACTGCTGATCAGTGACTCATAGGATAAGATTGAAAAGATATTTATTGTATTTTGGTCAAACATATACGGTAGATAATATCTTACTCCATGTGCTTAGTTAACAAGTTGTATACATAGATACATGTTGTATCTTATGTACTGACACAATAAGCATAAGTTAAACAAGTAAGTCGGTCAAGACTTTAAGCAATTTGTAAAGATCTTTTGCAACTATAAAAGAGATCTTAGTCTAGTGAATATGTGTGTGAATATCTGTTAAGACATAGAACAAACAAAATAACATATTACAAATCTAGAAGTATAAGATTCAAGGTTTTGTAACCCTAGTGATAAACAAAAGATCACTCGTATTATTTGGAATAATATTGAATCGTTTAGTGAAAAAACTTTCTTTGTTCATTGTTAAGTAGCAAATATAATTCTTCCATTTCCATAACATACATAACCTTCTAAGTGTGGTTAAGTAAATTCCGCGTGCTTAATCATATTAACTCAATATATCTTATACACAAAGACACAAGGTTTAACCACCTTAACCGTGTATCAAATAAGAGGACCTCTCATTTAGTTAACAACCCATTTATTCCTTTCAAAATATACCGAGAGAATAAAATCACACACTAAAATCCATATCAAATTCATTCGATTTTCTAGAGGTCTTGGACTATTTTTCTGGTGTTAATCATCATTCAAGAAGGCTAGGAAAATAAGTTTGGGCTTGTGGGGTCGTTCGTTTGGGCGCTAGGATTTTTGTTTGGTCGAAAATTGCATCCGAGAGACCTAAAATTCTCAGGGCTTGTCTACATGTACAAATCTGCATTTGGTATTTTTCTTATGATCCTTATATTACATATAACTCATATAAAATGTTAGATTCGAATCATGCAAGGTTATGTGGTCGTATGAATTATTGATGATTAAAATACGTATAATATCTAAAATACTCCATACGATTTTTCTGGGTCATGTTCATAATTTTTATGGGTTCCTTGATCATCATATAGGTCTGGAAAAATGTTGGTTCGAATTTTTGTAGCTCATATTGATCGTTTTGAATTTAAATGGTTAAAACGTACGTAAATTCTAAAATATGTGATACGAATTTTCTGGGTGTGAATCATATTTTATTTGGACTCTATATAACATATATGATCTGGGAAAAATAGTGGTTTGATTTATAGAAGCCTACATATGTCGTGATTAATTTTTGTTCTAATCGGGTATTATGAAATCGAAAAGAAAAAATAAAATCCTAGGCTACGAATCTAGATTTAGGGTTTTGGATCTGAAATTGGTTAATAAATAATGTAATTATGATGTAAAAATGATGGCCTAATGATTGGGAAAGATTAGGGTTAGGGTTTGTGTTTTAAAATGTTGTACGATTTGGGTTTTAATATATAAGGGGGTGTTCTGTCATTTTTAAAACTTGTGGGTTATTTTTAAAATGTTAGTTAAGTCAGTAGCAAGGTATAAAAGTTATAATATGGGGACCTTATGTGTAAAATTAACAAGATATGGATTTAAAATGTAATTAAAGGGTCGAATTGTATTTTAATTAAATATAGGGACTAAATGTGTAATTTTATGAAACTTGGGGGTTTGATTCGTACCACACTTATATTTGAGGATATATTCTGTAATATAGTTAATATGAGGGTTAGTTGTGTAATTATGAATATAGTATGGGTTAAATTGTAAATTATATAATTATAAGGTTTATTTTGTAATTTTGAAAACTAAAGGGTGTAAATTGTAAATATTGAAACTTAAAGGACTAAAATGTGATTCTGAATAAAATATGTGTTTAAAATTAGTAACTTGCAATATTTTGATTTTAAAACCCTTAACTTTGGAATATTTACATTTAAAACCCTAAATTATGGAATGTTGTTATATTTAACCCTAAACTATCATAACTTGTTAAAATATACCCTATGTCCATAATATGCTTAAATAATGACTTGACTTAAGTTAAAATACTTAAATCTTCTAATTATGGAAACTTACTAAATAAGGAAACTTTCTAATAATGGAAACTTACTAATTATGGAAACCTGCTAAAAATAGAAAGTTACTTAAGATGGAAGGATGAACTAAAATAGTAATCTGAACTTGAACCCCTTTATAATTTCATCTTCTACTCCTTTAGGTGTGAAGAAGGAGAGGTCTTGAATCCATTCTATGCTTTCTGTTTCTTATTTTGCTTGCATTCGCAATAAGGTACAGATACTCTGCCCTTTTTCAGTAAGGGTGTCTTATTCCCTTGATATGAATTTGATTTCTGATTCGTTTAAGATTCCCTAAGCCATTGCTATGTTCCCTTTTGTTGTGAACCTTTGCCATGATCCTTTGCTTTGTAAACCTTTATCTGATAAACTCTTATTTGGACCTTTTATATTACTTCTAAAATATTTGATTATGAACCATCTGTTATGAACCATCTGTTATGGACCTTTGGATATGACATTCTGATTTGATTTGATATCTGACTCTTAGTTTGATACCCGAGCCAAAATTTGTGACCCTAGCCATGAAGGTAACATGGCCATGTCATTGATGCACCAATGGCATGACTCTAGTGTGGTTGAGTGATGTTCCACACCGTCCCTTATTTGTTATCTGCTATGGCCATTATGATTATGATTTGTTTGCAGGGGCGTATGGATGCATCCTAGATCTGTTTTGTTTAGTGGATTATCTATATATGATTTGTTATTGTCTGGTGATTGGTACTGTGTGCGATACATGCCCTTCACATATATCTGGGAGCTGATCACTCCAAATTTGAAGAATGAGGACACCCCTCATATTATCTGATTATCTGAGAGGTCTCCCCTCTATATGATTATGAAGATATGGTTACTATATTTGATTTGTCTGGGCTCGTGGTGGATTACTATCCTATTCTGTTCATTATACTTTCACATCATTTATACCTTATGATATTTCCCCATTGCACCATATCTTATTTCTGTTTCGTTATCATTGCTTTGTTTATGTATCTGTTCACTGAGCTCTCGTAGCTCAGCCGCATCTTCTTTTCCTGCGGCAGGTTTTAGTAGGAAGCTGGGCATGAGTGGAGAGTACCTTGGACTTAGAAGACCTTGATAGCCATCTGGATTAGAGTTGATTAGAAGTTATTATGTTTTAGAATTAGTAATCATCGGAAGTTTCATTTGTAACCTTGTAATTTCAGTATTTCATTTGTAACCTTGAAAAATTCTTGTATTACTATAGATGTATGCTTTGTTTTGATCTGATATGAAACCATTATCGTGACATCTTTACCCTTGTCGGGTTGGGGTGTTACAATTATGGTATCAGAGAGACAGGCTGCGATTCGTAATACATTTACCCTTGGCCTGTGTAAGTTAGGACCACTAAGTTTCCCTGTAGGCGCTCGTAAGGCAACCTTTGAAAAATTTCTTTAGGATCTCCCCATAGAAACCTAAGTTTTGACCGGTGAGGAATGGGTAGACTATAAGGCATTTGCTTAAATATCTTTGTTTCCGCATCACTCTTATTCGTGCCTTGCTTTTGGTTAGATCCTGTTGATACCACTTTTGGAAAGTGAAAGCTTATGCTCTGCACCACCTAAGTTTTGAAACACTAAATTGTGAAGGCATTGAAATTGCATAATGATTGCCCGACACTGTTTGATCCTTATTTTCATATTCCTTTTGTTAATCTTTTGATAAAGACTCACGTTTCACTCTGATCGTTTTGTTAATCACCTTGATGCCTATTCGGGCATTCTGAGAATCTCCATGGCGATGACGTACTTGACACATTTTGTTATTTTTCTTTTGCTTTGATAAACGTCTATAAATCTTCCGACCCTATTTGATTTCGTCTCACCCATCTCTGTCCCTATGAGAAGTCTTGTGGTTGTGACCACGAGTATAAGAATGTTTCCCCTCATTTTTGAATGATAAAGATTTGATTTGTGATCCGTCTTTCCTTGATTAGTTAAACTTCGATTCTATTCTGATAAGAAATTGGGTGATTGAGTATTCCAATATTGACAACTATCCCTCTATGTCTCACCTTTGGCGTTTGAAACAATTTCGAACTCCCTACTACAATTACCTATCGTTAAACCTTGGCTATCACTATTATTTTCCCTGCCGGACCTGGAGTTGACAACAACGGCAGCTACCCTGAAGAGTGAAGACATTAGCGATGCAGAAGAAGAAATTCTAGTCAAGATGGCGAGCCTGGAGCTGATGAAGACATGCAGTCTCACTTCCCTATTCATCTTGGTTGTACTAAGATGAATTGAGAGCGGAAGCAGACTGGATGATGAAGAGATTTAAAGATCGTGCCAGAAATCCACATTACCCCATCACAGTCTCAAGAAAAAGTGCCAAAGGCTTGAGGGACCAGACTCAAGTTTATCACCCCTTCTCACCGTATGATCAGATGGACAAGCGTAGACAGACTACTCGGACTTGGAAGAGATTTGAAATCATGTATTCGAGTGGACAATTTTGGAATGATCATTTGTGGTTGGATGAGTTGCTTTCGTGAAGGAAGAAGTTATTGATGGCGTGTTCACTTCTGCTTAACCCACTTAAGCTCCCGTTACCTGATGATAAGATCTTTCGAAAGATTCGGGTTCTCCGTTAATATTTCCGTTTGGTGTTTTTTTTTGCGTATGTTGGATGACGGTTTTGTATGAAAATTTTGATGTATTGTGAAAGACCTGACGCCTTGGACGACGTACTTCATTGATGCTTACTAATTCCGTTACGTTATTTGTACGATCTGTATCCCTGATTTTTGAATTTTAGTGATGACCGAGTTGGACCAACCCTAGGGTGTAGAATGGACTGCTAGGTGGTTGATAGATGATTGTTCTCGACTTGAGATAAAGTATGATCATCATGAAGGTATACTCTATATGATGCTGGTATTATGATGAGTAGCTAACGTGATAATACTTACGTCATATGACGTACCCTCATTGTGATCATAGGATATTTCGAGGAGTGCCTTAGAAACCTTAGAATTTCTGATATCTGATTGAGACTTTAGGATTCATTCTACCTATACGCGTAATCTGCTTTCACCGTTTTGCGATTTGATACGTCTGGATTCTCGTCACATGTTCCGCTGATCTCTGTACTTCTGATAACTATCTTAGGTTCTGTTGTGGAACTTCTGTCAATTGATGTTATCGACAATCTATTCTGTGAACGGCATATCCGTCAAAATACTGTGTATTTCCTTGTCTCTTCCGGGGGAATCTGATTATCATCTATTACGGTTGGTATATTATTCTTTTGATCTGGATTCAGTATGAGTTGTCTTTTCTGAAGGAAAACGAAGCTTTGATCAACAAGAGAGAATCATGAGAAACTAGTCATTCACATTTCCGTTCGCGGTCCGTTATGCTTTCCGTTTCGTTTCACTTCCATTTTCGAGGACGAAATTTTTTTTAGAGGACGAAAAATTTTTTTAGAGGGGAAGAAGTTGTAATACCCAAAAATCTAAAAACATGTAAAAAGACCAAATTGCCCCTATAATCTTAAAATTTGATTAATAAGCTTATAAAGTACCAAATAAATCCCAAACTTCTGGAAATGATCAAGATATGAAGTAAATTTATTTCTAATACTATATTTAACATCTTGTAAAGTACAAAATTATTATGATCATACAATATGGGCCGAAAATTTCATTGTTCATGTTATTATTATTTTTAAAACCTTATAAACTAAATAAATCAATTTAAATGAAAAGTAATATATGGAAATAATAAAAAAATTGGAAACCTATTGATTGGGTCATATCATTTCCGAATCCTAAGCCCAATCCCCCCCCCTAAATCCGGCCATTCCCCTTTATTTAGTTAACAACCCATTTATTCCTTTCAAAATATACAGAGAGAATAAAATCACACACTAAAATCCATATCAAATTCATCCGATTTTCTGGAGGTCTTGGACTATTTTTCTGGTGTTAATCATCATTCAAGGAGGCTAGGAAAATAAGGTTGGGCTTGTGGGGTCGTTCGTTTGGGCGCTAGGATTTTTGTTTGGTCGAAAATTGCATCCGAGAGACCTAAAATTCTCAGGGCTTGTCTACACGTTCAAATCTGCATTTGGTATTTTTCTTATGATCCTTATATTACATATAACTCATATAAAATGTTAGATTCGAATCATGCAAGGTTATGTGGTCGTATGAATTATTGATGATTAAAATACGTATAATATCTAAAATACTCCATACGATTTTTCTGGGTCATGTTCATAATTTTTATGGGTTCCTTGATCATCATATAGGTCTGGAAAAATGTTGGTTCGAATTGTTGTAGCTCATATTGATCGTTTTGAATTTAAATGGTTAAAACGTACGTAAATTCTAAAATATGTGATACGAATTTTTTGGGTGTGAATCATATTTTATTTGGACTCTATATAACATATATGATCTGGGAAAAATAGTGGTTTGATTTATAGAAGCCTACATATGTCGTGATTAATTTTTGTTCTAATCGGGTATTATGAAATCGAAAAGAAAAAAATAAAATCCTAGGCTACGAATTTAGATTTAGGGTTTTGGATCTGAAATTGGTTAATAAATAATGTAATTATGATGTACAAATGATGGCCTAATGATTGGGAAAGATTAGGGTTAGGGTTTGTGTTTTAAAATGTTGTACGATTTGGGTTTTAATATATAAGGGGGTGTTCTGTCATTTTTAAAACTTGTGGGTTATTTTTAAAATGTTAGTTAAGTCAGTAGCAAGGTATAAAAGTTATAATATGGGGACCTTATGTGTAAAATTAACAAGATATGGATTTAAAATGTAAAAAAAAAGGGTCGAATTGTGTTTTAATTAAATATAGGGACTAAATGTGTAATTTTATGAAACTTGGGGGTTTGATTCGTACCACACTTATATTTGAGGATATATTCTGTAATATAGTTAATATGAGGGTTAGTTGTGTAATTATGAATATAGTATGGGTTAAATTGTAAATTATGTAATTATAAGGTTTATTTTGTAATTTTGAAAACTAAAGGGTGTAAATTGTAAATATTGAAACTTAAAGGACTAAAATGTGATTTTGAATAAAATATGTGTTTAAAATTAGTAACTTGCAATATTTTGTTTTTAAAACCCTTAACTTTGGAATATTTACATTTAAAACCCTAAATTATGGAATGTTGTTATATTTAACCCTAAACTATCATAACTTGTTTAAATATACCCTATGTCCATAATATGCTTAAATAATGACTTGACTTAAGTTAAAATACTTAAATCTTCTAATTATGGAAACTTACTAAATAAGGAAACTTTCTAATAATGGAAACTTACTAATTCTGGAAACCTGCTAAAAATAGAAAGTTACTTAAGATGGAAGGATGAACTAAAATAGTAATCTGAACTTGAACCCCTTTATAATTCCGTCTTCTACTCCTTTAGGTGTGAAGAAGGAGAGGTCTTGAATCCATTCTATGCTTTCTGTTTCTTATTTTGCTTGCATTCGCAATAAGGTACAGATACTCTGCCCTTTTTTAGTAAGGGTGTCTTATTCCCTTGATATGAATTTGATTTCTGATTCGTTTAAGATTCCCTAAGCCATTGCTATGTTCCCTTTTGTTGTGAACCTTTGCCATGATCCTTTTCTTTGTAAACCTTTATCTGATAAACTCTGATTTGGACCTTTGATATTACTTCTGAAATATTTGATTATGAACCATCTGTTATGAACCATCTGTTATGGACCTTTGGATATGACATTCTGATTTGATTTGATATCTGACTCTTAGTTTGATACCCGAGCCAAAATTTGTGACCCTAGCCATGAAGGTAACATGGCCATGTCATTGATGCACCAATGGCATGACTCTAGTGTGGTTGAGTGATGTTCCACACCGTCCCTTATTTGTTATCTGCTATGGCCATTATGATTATGATTTGTTTGCAGGGGCGTATGGATGCATCCTAGATCTGTTTTGTTTGGTGGATTATCTATATATGATTTGTTATTGTCTGGTGATTGGTACTGTGTGCGATACATGCCCTTCACATATATCTGGGAGCTGATCACTCCAAATTTGAAGAATGAGGACACCCCTCATATTATCTGATTATCTGAGAGGTCTCCCCTCTATATGATTATGAAGATATGGTTACTATATTTGATTTGTCTGGGCTCGTGGTGGATTACTATCCTATTCTGTTCATTATAATTTCACATCATTTATACCTTATGATATTTCCCCATTGCACCATATCTTATTTCTGTTTCGTTATCATTGCTTTGTTTATGTATCTGTTCACTGAGCTGTCGTACCTCAGCCGCATCTTTTTTTCCTGCGGCAGGTTTTAGTAGGAAGCTGGGCATGAGTGGAGAGTACCTTGGACTTAGAAGACCTTGATAGCCATCTGGATTAGAGTTGATTAGAAGTTATTATGTTTTAGAATTAGTAATCATCGGAAGTTTCATTTGTAACCTTGTAATTTCAGTATTTCATTTGTAACCTTGAAAAATTCTTGTATTACTATAGATGTATGCTTTGTTTTGATCTGATATGAAACCATTATCGTGACATCTTTACCCTTGTCGGGTTAGGGTGTTACAATACTGGTACTCAGAAAGATTGAAACGAGGCTCCCAAGGAAGTAACATGAAATACACTAAATGTTGTGCAGGTGGGACTGTCTATTTTCAAAAAGAATTAGAACCACCAATGTATTTGAAACAATTGTTCAAAGACAAGCATTTCCTGGAAAACATTCGAGCATATAATCAGATGTTTAGCATGACGTCATTTGGTGCAGAAATAGATAATTCAGTTAACGATGGAAAAGGGCCCTATGTTTTCAAAATTTCTGGCGAAATTCACCATTGGATAGGCACAATCTGCCCAACCAACAGAGATGAGCCGAAGTTTATGCAGCTTTATATCTATGATACAGAAAACGAAGTTGCTAATAGATTGAAACCTTTCGGTGGAGAAGATTGCAGCGGATTGAAACCTGAAATAGGGCAAAGTTTAATACAAATTCTGGACGACCACAATGAATTAGTACGGATATTCAGAACAGCAAGAGAGAAATGTAACCAAGATGACGTAACTGAGTTCAGAATTCAGCTTTACAATGTAATTGGCAGTCGAGAATATCAACTTCCATCTTCAGGGACTCTTGGAGCAATAGTAATTGAACCAACCGCGAACAGCCGGACAGATTATGATGTTATTATAGAGTACAAGGATAGAGGCCCACAACGAATCAACAAGCTCCATAGCTCATACATGTCACTCCAATATCCTCTTCTATTTGTGTATGGTCAGCCCGGTTTCAACACAAAAATGACGCTAAGAGAAGTAAACGGAAAAAGGAAGCGAAAAAAGTTATCTATGAATATGTTTTATAAATACCAGTTACATGAAAGATTTGACCAGTATGGTCTTCTTTTTAAAGCTGGTCGATTATTTCAACAGTATCTGGTGTCTGCGTATTGCGCTATTGAACAAGATCGATTAGACTTCATTAGAGCAAATCAGAAGAAACTCAGAACTGAATACCTGTCAGGAATTTGTGACGCAATCTCAAAAGGAGACCATTTCGGAAGCGAGATAGGCCAAAAAATTATTCTTCCTTCCAGTTTCACTGGTGGTCCAAGATATATGTATAGCCATTATCTTGACGCCCTTGCCATTTGCAGAGTTCTTGGCAATCCACAATACTTTATTACATTCACATGCAACGTCCATTGGCCAGAAATTAAACGACACATGAGAAGGTTTCCTGAATTGACGCACGCAGACAGACCTGATGTCATATGTCGTGTTTTCGAGGAGAAGCTCAACGATTTTTTGAAAGTGCTAAAAGAAGGACACATTTTTGGCCATTGTACTGGAGGTACGTAAAACTTTCAACAATTTTTTTTTTTATAAACCAATAAATACAATATAAAAGATAAATACCTATATTATTGTCTTATGCTTATATACTAAAATTTAACATAGTCACAGATATTAAGTGTTATTGTTTATTAACTGTGTTCCTGTACAGTTCTTTACACCATTGAATTCCAGAAACGTGGCCTTCCGCATTGTCACACATTACTTTGGATCGATGCAAAAGACAAAATAAAGGCTCCAGAAGAATTGGACAGATTCATTTCAGCAGAATTGCCGGACAAAGCATCTGATCCAGAAGCATACAAGGTAGTAGCTGATATGATGATGCATGGACCATGTGGACATGCTAAACCAAAAGCACCCTGTATGGTAGAAGGTGTATGCACAAAGAAGTTTCCAAAAAAATATAATGAAAATACTTATTTTGATAAAGATGGCCACGTACATTACCGCAGGCGAAGAACATCAGCTTATGTTCAGAGAGGTGAACTGAAATTAGACAATAGCTACATTGTGCCATACAACCGTTTGCTATGTCTAATGTTTCATGCTCATATTAATGTTGAATATTGTGGTTGGAGTATGCTTATAAAATACTTATTTAAGTATATTTCAAAGGGCTCGGACCGAATTGCTGCACGGATTGTCAAACCTATTGGTGATTCAGCCGCGTCATCATCTGTGCCTAAAATACAAATAGATGAAATAAAAATTTTTGTTGATGGACGTTTTCTATGTCCACACGAATCATGTTGGAGGATACTTGATTTTCCCATCCATCATAGAGAACCTTCAGTCCAAATACTTGCAGTTCACTTAAAAGATATGCAACAAATTACTTTCGGTGAAAATGAGCCTCTAACCTGCATTGTTGGAGATAATGGAAGAAGACAAACCATGCTTACACAATGTTTTGCATACAACGCATCATTTACAGATGGTCGACATCTTACGTATTTGGACTTTCCTTCTGAATATGCTTGGTATGAAGAAACAAAGACATGGAAGCGTAGAAAACACAAAACAAGATATTCAATCGGTAGATTAGTGTATGTGCATCCAGCAGCCGGGGAATTATTCTATTTTCGCATGTTGCTTGGACATCAGAAAGGTTGTAAATCGCCTATTGGCGTACGTACAGTTAACAACTGTGTCTTCCCAACGTATCGAGCAGCATGCCAAGCTATGGGTCTTCTTCAAGATGACGGAGAATGGGACGTAGCATTACAAGAAGCATCAGCAACAGCAACATCGTCAGAATTACGTATGTTGTTTTCACATATTCTAATCTATTGCGAGGTTTCTAATCCTTTGCAGCTTTGGGAAAAGCACTGGCGATCTATGGCAGATGATATTCCCCAAAAAGCATCTCAAACAAGTGGTGTCAAAAATCTGCATGTAAATGACCCTGAAATAAAGAGCTTCATTATCTATGAAATAGAAATCATATTGAATAGGTGTTCAAGATCAGTCAAAGAATTTGGTTTCTCATTGCCTCCAGACGATCTATTACATCAATTGCATAACAGACTATTGATGGAATAAAAGAATTACAACCGTCAAGAGTTACAACAAGAGGTTGCAAGATCAGTTGTGAAATTGAACACTGAACAAAGGCACATCTACAACGTTATAGTCGACGCATGTGCTAACAAACAACAGCAACTGGTATTCGTTTATGGACATGGCGGAACAGGAAAGACTTTTTTATGGAAAACAATTATCAATACACTGCGTTCACAAGGCAACATTGTTTTGGCTGTTGCATCATCAGGTGTAGCCTCTTTGCTGATGAAGCGAAAAGTGTACCGCTTTTAAGGGGTCATTTAAGCCTTAAATCGTATTTATTTGATCAAATATTGCCCTAAATCGTTCCTTTTGTCATTTTAGGTACTTTTGAGGAGAAATCTGGAAAAGGAGGCATTTTGGACGTTTTTTGGAGCATTAAAGTGAAGAAAACGGCAAAGTCTCAAAAATCGGCTAAAAGTTACTCTTGACGGCGTCAATATTTACTCTAGACGGCGTCATGACTTGGCAAGAAAAGTTGGATGTGAAATTTACTCATGACGGGCCAGTGAAAATAGCATGTGAATTCTGACGGCGCCACGCTTTAACTTGATCGAGGGCGTCACGGCTTAAATCATAAGGGGACGGCGTCACGTTCATTGTTAGACGGCGTCAAGCCTTGATAAGCCAGAATGGATTTTGGTAGAGCTAAAGAGGGACGGCGTCAAGATGGTCATCCGGGAACCCTAAAAGCGGCGAGGTGACGGCGTCACAATCCATAAGGTGACGCCGTCAGATGTCAAAGTCTATATATAGTTTTCTAATTTTTTGTCATTAAGAGAGAGCTTAGTGTGTGGAATTTTGGGATAAAACCCTAGGACGAATTCAGCTACTTTTTCAGGGCTTTTTGCCTTGAGATCTTCCATGTTTCATTGAAAGATAAGTTATCAATTAATCATTCAATATGTCTATGTGTTGTTTGATTCTATCTTATTCTTGTCTTTTGTTTAACATGTTAGGCTAAATTTATCTTGTGTTTGCTTAGATCTAATGAAACCTAGCTATTGATTATTGGTTGTTAGTGTGTTGTTAGTTGTATTGGATGATTGTTTATCTATGTTAGGCTTAAGAAAACTGGCTAACTTCCTATTCGGTAACTTGCTTGAACGTCTTAAGAAACATGAACCAAATGCGTACTAAAGGTTTTTATGGTTGTATTTAATGCACAAGCGAATTCTAGTGATCCCATGTTAGGAGCTTCCTAGCCGGCTCGACATAGGAGTGAAGTAGGAGCTTGTAGAGTTGGGGAAGTAAGTACGCCACCCCACGAATGGTATTAAGGAATACACCCGTCATCCACGCGACTAATACACACTAATTAACCGGTAAAAGATAGTTAGGGAGTAAGGAAATCTAAGTAAACACATTTCTCTACACATAAGTTTCTCACCACATTTTCATTTTTGTTATTTTATTTTATTTGCATCCGTAGTAATTTTGGGTTAGTTGACTAGCAACTAATTCCGCCCACTCCTTCAAAACCGAGATTTTACTTGCTTTCATAAAAAAAATATAAAAACATAAAAAGAATCTTCCTCAACCTTTAGACCTAATTAGAGTAGCCTTTCACACCTAACGAACACTATTCCCTGTGGAGAACGATCAATCCCCCGTACTTACCACTACACTATACAACATCGGTCAGGTACACTGCCTGGTGGGGTTGTAAGCCTCTTGAGATCCCTCGAGAGGTAAAACCTGTTGTAAGGTTACAAAACCACGCAATCAAGTTTTTGGCGCCGCTGCCGGGGAATAGTTATTGTTTAGGTTGAATTTTTATTTCTATTAGGTCTACTCACTAGATTCCTTTCTAGTGAGATTTTTATTTTATTTTTCTAGGTTTTCTTTAGTCTATCTATTTTCTTCGTGTCTTTGTTCGTAACCATACCATCCGACATCATGGAAGATGGTAATATCCTTAATCCCCACAACCCACCACCACAACAACCACCACCACCTCCTAGAGCCCGTACTTTAGGAGAGTATTCCCGTCCTAGCCACCATGGCTATCGAAACACCATTGAGCTCACTCAAGGAGCCAATATCACACCCATGCGATCCGACACCATCCGGTTGGTGCAAAGCGGATGCGCATTCCATGGACTTCGTTCTGAAGATCCTAATCAACATCTCAAGGACTTTCTTAAAATCGTTGATTCTATAGACCTTGATGTTGCCACTCGAGAGACGACCCGATTGCGTCTCTTCCAATTCTCTCTGCGGGACCAAGCTAGTCAGTGGCTAGAACGTCAACCCGCAGGATCCATCACCTCTTGGGATGATCTCACTACTCGTTTCCTTGCTCAGTTTTTCCCACCGGGAAGAACTACCAAGCTAAGGAATGATATCTTGATGTTCCAACAACGTCAAGGCGAAACTCTCTACGAGGCATGGACTCGATTCAAGGACTTACTCCAAAAAGTCCCTCACCATGGCATAGAACTTTGGCTCCAAGTCCAAATCTTCTATGACCATATCAATCTCTCCACGAGGCAAACCATTGACCAATCGGCCGGTGGCAAGCTACGTGATCTAAGTGCGGAACAATCATGGGCTCTCCTAGAGGATCTTGCTCTTTATGTAACGAAAGTTGGAGTGACCCCAACCCGGCAAGGGTAGAAGTATCACACAAATGGCTCCATATCAGATCAAACAAAGCATACACTCAATAGTAATACAATGGTTCTCAAAGGTTACAAATGAAATCTTGCAATACAAAGGGTTACAAAGGAAAATAAAAGCTGCCTATCAAATCCATAAGTACATCTCTTCTAATGGCTTCTACTCAAAGTCTTCTAGGTCCAAAGTCTCTTCACTCTTACCCAGCTTCCAACTAAAACCTGCCGCGGGAAAAGAAACGCGGCTGAGCTACTAGAGCTCAGTGAACAGATATAACGTAACAAGCAGTAGTATAATGTATAATTCACATGAGTAAAAGAATGTGGAAGCATGAATACATGGTATCAAGATGAAAGGTAAGAGTACATGGTATCATAAGGGAAGGTAAAAGGGTACATGGTAAAGGAATTCAGAAATCCACTACGAGCCCATAACATAACATGAATCATAATCATAATCATAATCGTAAACATGCAGAGGGGAGACCTCTTAGTATCCTGTGAATATGAGGGGTGTCCTCAATCATGGGTATCCTGTAAATATGAGGGGTGTCCTCAATCATGGGTTGGAGTAGCTAGCTCCCGGAGTGTGAAAGACGTGTATCGCACACACCATCAGTCACCATGAATAACATAACATAACATGAACATGAACAAATCTAGGATGCATCCATACGCCCCAGGTGGCCATAATCTGCCTCTACGTAAACATAACATACAGGGACGGGACAGGTCATCACTCTCCTGCCCTAGAGTCATGCCATCGGTGCATCGACTGACATGGACATGAAACCCTCATGCCTAGTGAGTGGCTCGTAGTATCAAACTGAGGGTAAAGGTCAAGTATCATGAATCATGTTTTAAGTTTACTTGCATAGGTCAATATCATGTTTCATAAGTTCAACATCATGGTTCATAAACATGGTTCATAAGCAAGGGTTCATAAGCAAAGGTTCATGGTCAAGGTTCATAAGCAAAGGTTCATGAATGAAAGGTTCATAATCATAAAAGGTTCAATATCATGGTGGTTCAATAATCGAAGTCAAAATAAGAGAATGAAGGCCTCTTATCAAAGAAGCAGAATATCTGTACCTCATACCGCAACCGAAGACGCAACTAGAACACAAAGATCGGAAACAACTCCATCTCCAGCGAATCTACACGAGGTAATGACCATCTTAATATTAATATCTTATTTAAATCAGATTACTTATTTTAGTCGGCTTTTCATTTTTAGTAACTTTTAATTTATAGCAGCTTTCCAAAATAGCAATTTTCCGAAAATAGTAAGTTTTCATAATTAGTGAGTTCCTCGTTTTAGTAATTTAATACTTTAAGGGTATCATTGACAATTAACAATATTGAAGGGTTAAATTGACAATTATATTAGTTTAAGGATCTAAAGTGTTAATGTTACAAAGTTTGAGGTCCGAAAAGTAAACTGTACCAATACATATCAAGTTTTTATATTAGTAACCCTTCTCCTTGTACTAAAATAATTTGAACATTCTCACTGTACCACATAACCCAAGTTATTCTTTATTATATTTAGATTTGAAAACAGAAGGGAGACTTGGCCATGCATGCACTGTTTCGAATTAGTGATTCTCATCTCATTTTTTTGATTTTACACGACACTCTATTATGTGACAATATCATATGCCTTTACTTCTTTTCCTTTTCTTTTAACTCATTCACAAGTGCAATGTTAATGACCCATATTGAGTTTTATTTGATCGCGAGCTACGTAACAAGCCTTGGTGACACTATCCACATCAACGAACACACTTTAGACTACTCAAATCCCATACACTAGTACTCCATTTAATAGCTTACCAACGAAACACACACACGCGAGACCCGAAATTGACTCGAAATGCACATACATACACGGTTCACACACACTGCCCTTTTAGATCGACTCGACTCGCATCCAACACCAGTTTTTAACGTGGTACACAAGAGTAGCCAAACACACACACAATACCACTTGTTTCCCATTCTCATTACACGAGTGTTTGACGGGTTATTAAGGTGTGTTTTAGTTAATACTAAAGGTGTGTTTCAAAAGTATTTTAGAGCGACATGGGCTAATCCCCTCAACACACATCGAAACGGACTCGAACCAACATATATTCGAATGAGCAAAATCCCTACGTGAACTCTATGGCCTCGCATTGAATTCTTCTTATTAACGAAACATAAAACGAATTGAGTGGCCAATATACGAGACATGTTCGTTAATTTTTTTTTCGTGACCAGGTTTTAGTTATATTCGTATAACTTTATTAAACGAAACAAAACATGCTTGTGCTCGTATATACGTATGAATATTATTACAAGAACATAAAACGGATATTAGGGGTACCTTATGGTCGGATAAACGGATGGAATACGAGGGCAAGAGGCGTATCAAACTCCACGAATCAAACCAGAAGCGAACCAAAGTGTCCCACGATCAAAAACCCTCTTCACTTGGTTACTGTCTTTAATCTTCTTTTCTTGGAGAATAGATGTATGGGTCGGTTGTTTGTTTTGATGATGAGAGTTTATCTTAGTTTTTGGATCGGTGAGAATAACAGGGATTTGCTATGCGTCTAAATATAGGGAGGAAATAGCAGCGGACCTTGTGTGTTTATTTGGGTTATTCGTATATTAGAAAAGAAATAGAGAAAGCTTTTTAGTCAAAAGGTGCAAGTGAAGCGTGTCCCCAAATATGGAAAGCAGTAATGTGAAATCAATTTAATATTGATTGTCCTTTGATTGGTTCAGTTATGCCTCATAATTTGGCCAAAATTAGTGGGGTTCATATCCTTTCCCCTTTTTTTTATTTTGTCGAGTGGGGCAGCAGAAGAAACAAACAAAGATAAAGAATTGTATGTGTATACTCTTGTTTATTAATTGATGAAGTAGGCTAGTTGGGTTCATTGTTTATTATAACAACTCAATTAATTATTACCAACTAGTTTTCAATTACAATAATGAATCTCTTAAGGAATATATTTCAATTGATTTGATTCGATCCAAATGAGAAATATTTCTTGTAGCAGGGAGATGGTGTTGTGATGACTCTTGATAGTGGTATTATATTTAACTCAAATAGGTTGCTTTTGGTTTCCTTTTTTATATACTAAATGGGATTTAAATCGATTGCCACTGACCTGTATTACTAATCTTATATTTTGTATAATTATAATGAGTGTACTTATATTTAAGTATTATGTGCATGATCATTGTATTTGTTTGAAATTGTTGTGCGGGGTCGAGTTTCCAAGAGAAACAAGAGAAGAGATTAAAAGTGTAATATTGTCATGTAGGCTTTTATTGTGTCAAATGGATTCAGAAGAAAAGAGAGGGTAAAATAAAAATAAAATTTCAAATTGGCCCGTAAAAATGATGGTCCAAAATTTGGGTTTTACAACTCTTCCCCTCTTTAAAAAAAAATTTTGTCCTCAAAATTTGAAGTCGCTAAAGTTAAACGGAGACGTATCAATAATGAAAGAAATAACAATAACTAATCTCACACTCGGAGAAGTTCTTCCAAAAGCGTTTTCACAAACGGAATTGTTTTATTTCTAATGACTCTATCTTGTCGATCAAATAGCTTCGGTCTCCTCAGAAAAGACATATCGTTCAGGATCCAAATCAAAAGAATAATATACCAAACATAATAGATGATAATCGTATTCTCTAGGAAAAGGTACAGAGTATACATAGGATTTACGGATATATCATTCGTGGAATTGATTAGGCGAATCAGATGAGAATATGCCGAAAGCTCTACAATGGGACCTAAAATTCTTATCAGAAATATAGAGGTCAGCAAAACGCGTGTCGAGAATCCAAACATATCAAATCGTATAACGGTGAAAGCAGATTAAACGCAGAGGTAGAATGAACCTAAAGTCTCACTAACACAGACAATCTCAAATAGCTATCAGGATTCTAAGGCTTCTAAGGCACTCCTCGAAATATCCTATGCCCACAACAAGTGCACGTTATATGATGTAAGTATTATCACGTTGGCCAGACGTCATAATACTGGCATCATATAAATATGCCCTCATGATGATCATACTTTATCTCAAGTCGTAATCAAAACCACCTATCTTAATCCACCTAGTACTTCTACAGTCTCAGGGGTCAACAAAATCAAATGCCATAGTCAAGAGGGAAAACAAAACTATTCGCAAGAGTATCAAAATCCCAGATTGCCTAGCAGAAGTGAGGTACGCCGTCACAAGCATCATATCTTCCACAACTCGCCAAAATCTCTCAAAACAAAGCCATCACCGAACATATGAAAAATGAACACGGAACTGAAATGCTTCTAGGAAACTTAAATCATCAGAGGATCTTATTACCTTATAACGAAATTTAAGAGAGTCAACGAAATGAAAGTTAATCGCCAAGAACTTCGGCCTTCATAGAATCAATTCTTCCAATCATAAGGGTCTGTTTCAAAAAATCCGTTCATTCAGCACATCCAATCTCTTCAAGTCCGGTTAATCTGTCTTCGTTTGTCCATCAATCGGGAAGTGAAACCAAAATCGAGAACTTGTGTCTGGTTCGTCGAGCCTCCTGCAGTTCTTCTTGGAATGTGATGGAGTAATGTGAATTTCTGGCATGCTCTTTAAATTCCTTCATCGTCCAGTCTGCTTCCGCTCTCCATTCATCTTAGTACAACCAAGATGAATAGGGAAGTGAGACTGCACGTCTTCATCATTTCTAGGTTCGCCATCTTGACTAGATCTTCAGCATCGCCAACACTTCTACCTGGTAAGTAATGTCTTCACTATCTAGGTAGCCACCGTTGTTGTCAACTCCAGGTCAAGCAGTGAAGTAATTCTTCTGACGTGCTTCTAGTTGTCCTGCTGCATACGAAAAGCCTTCTGTGCTGTAAGGGAGTATAACTGATTCTCTTTCCGATTTATCCCAAAAATTGTTCCGCCCGGTGGTATGGAAGCTAATTTCTATTTCAACCTTTCCAAAACTCCATTCTAAATCAAACTAAGCTGTTTCTCTCTTTTCACAAAATTTCTCCATGGTATCATAAGTTGCAAACATCTTCCAGAATTCTTCTGCAAAGTTCAAAAGGTTTCAGTTCTCCATTCTGTTATTGGTCTTGACCACATGGTGATAGTTTTCAAAACTTGCGGGATTTAAAGAGATATCCTCGATTAAGAACATCGTTGTCTCTACAAATATCAATCTCTCAGAATGCACAAATGACCGACGAATTTTCTAACGAAGTGCAAAGATGATTTTCGTACTTTTAAGTCATACAATGACCATTTGTCCAAGTACTCACGAGAAAACATCATTTATCAAATTCGCAAAACAATCAGAGCTTTAGCTAATACTATTAGCGTCACTAATCGTTACAGCAGTCTTTTACGAATACGGAAGGCGATTCCAAGAATAAAATCAATTTATCAGAAGGAAACTTCGCGCTCTGAAATTAAACAAACACATAGTCGTTTCAGGGTGGAGGAAAATTGGCTCCTAACGGTGTTACGGTTTAGCTTCCTGTAATTAATACATATCCCCTGTCACCATCCTTCTTTATTGCGAACGAAACTGAAACATGCCCAAAAGATACACTAAGCAAACTCACTTCCTGGTCTTCGGTTGCTGCTCTTCCCGGTTGCTCAATCAACTGGTATGATCTCGGACACATCTTTGCTTGGTGACTAGACAATCTCTCGGTATCATGTCAAATCCTACTTCACACTCCAGTGGGAACCTTGGTGGTTCAACCAGGAATCATATTCAGAAAACTCAGGGTGCCAAATAACTCTCAAGATAAGGTTCATTCATTGGTGTACGAAATGGGTTCTAGAAAAAAAAACTTCGTAACTGCGAAAGTAACACACGAGTCTCCAGAGTAATGGTGATAGCAAAGGGTTTAACAATCGGTAGTCATAGTAGGGAGTTCAAAATTGTTTCAAACGCCAAAGATGAGACATAGAAGGGTAGTTGTAAATATTTGAATGATCAATCAACCAATTCCTTGTCAGAAAGAAATTGAAGTTAACTATCCCAAGATAGACGGATCGCAAATCAAATCTTTATCTTTCAAAAGTGAGGGGGAAAACATTCTTATACTCGTGGTTACACACCACAAGGCTTCTCATAGGGACGAAATCAATTAGTGTCGGAAGATTCATAGATACTTATCAAAAGTAAAAGACAATTAAGAGGATACATCAAGTACGTCATTGCCATGGGGATTCTCAGAATGATCGAAGAGGCATCAAAATGATTAACGAAAGGATCAGAGGTCAGAGTCAATATCCGAAGATAAGGATCAATTAGTGTCAGGCAATTACTATGCAGTTCTCAAAGCCTTCCAGATTTAATCAGATTCAAATTTCAGGTGGTGCAAGGTGTGAGCTTTCAATTTCCAAAAGTGATGTCAACAGGATCTAACCAAAAGCAAGGCACGAATCAGAGTGATGCGGAAGCAATGATACTTAAACAAATGCCTTATAATCTACCCATTCCTCACTGGTCAAAACTTACGTTCCTATAGGGAAATCCTAAAGCAATTTTCAAAGGTTGACTTTCGAGCGCTTACAAGGAAAGCTTAGTGGTCCTAACTTACACAGGTCAAGGGTAAATGTATTACGAGTCGCAGCCTGTCTCTCTGAAACCATAATTTGTAACACCCCAACCCGGCAAGGGTAGAAGTATCACACAAATGGCTCCATATCAGATCAAACAAAGCATACAATCAATAGTAATACAATGGTTCTCAAAGGTTACAAATGAAATCTTGCAATACAAAGGGTTACAAAGGAAAATAAAAGCTGCCTATCAAATCCATAAGTACATCTCTTCTAATGGCTTCTACTCAAAGTCTTCTAGGTCCAAAGTCTCTTCACTCTTACCCAGCTTCCAACTAAAACCTGCCGCGGGAAAAGAAACGCGGCTGAGCTACTAGAGCTCAGTGAACAGATATAACGTAACAAGCAGTAGTATAATGTATAATTCACATGAGTAAAAGAATGTGGAAGCATGAATACATGGTATCAAGATGAAAGGTAAGAGTACATGGTATCATAAGGGAAGGTAAAAGGGTACATGGTAAAGGAATTCAGAAATCCACTACGAGCCCATAACATAACATGAATCATAATCATAATCATAATCGTAAACATGCAGAGGGGAGACCTCTTAGTATCCTGTGAATATGAGGGGTGTCCTCAATCATGGGTATCCTGTAAATATGAGGGGTGTCCTCAATCATGGGTTGGAGTAGCTAGCTCCCGGAGTGTGAAAGACGTGTATCGCACACACCATCAGTCACCATGAATAACATAACATAACATGAACATGAACAAATCTAGGATGCATCCATACGCCCCAGGTGGCCATAATCTGCCTCTACGTAAACATAACATACAGGGACGGGACAGGTCATCACTCTCCTGCCCTAGAGTCATGCCATCGGTGCATCGACTGACATGGACATGAAACCCTCATGCCTAGTGAGTGGCTCGTAGTATCAAACTGAGGGTAAAGGTCAAGTATCATGAATCATGTTTTAAGTTTACTTGCATAGGTCAATATCATGTTTCATAAGTTCAACATCATGGTTCATAAACATGGTTCATAAGCAAGGGTTCATAAGCAAAGGTTCATGGTCAAGGTTCATAAGCAAAGGTTCATGAATGAAAGGTTCATAATCATAAAAGGTTCAATATCATGGTGGTTCAATAATCGAAGTCAAAATAAGAGAATGAAGGCCTCTTATCAAAGAAGCAGAATATCTGTACCTCATACCGCAACCGAAGACGCAACTAGAACACAAAGATCGGAAACAACTCCATCTCCAGCGAATCTACACGAGGTAATGACCATCTTAATATTAATATCTTATTTAAATCAGATTACTTATTTTAGTCGGCTTTTCATTTTTAGTAACTTTTAATTTATAGCAGCTTTCCAAAATAGCAATTTTCCGAAAATAGTAAGTTTTCATAATTAGTGAGTTCCTCGTTTTAGTAATTTAATACTTTAAGGGTATCATTGACAATTAACAATATTGAAGGGTTAAATTGACAATTATATTAGTTTAAGGATCTAAAGTGTTAATGTTACAAAGTTTGAGGTCCGAAAAGTAAACTGTACCAATACATATCAAGTTTTTATATTAGTAACCCTTCTCCTTGTACTAAAATAATTTGAACATTCTCACTGTACCACATAACCCAAGTTATTCTTTATTATATTTAGATTTGAAAACAGAAGGGAGACTTGGCCATGCATGCACTGTTTCGAATTAGTGATTCTCATCTCATTTTTTTGATTTTACACGACACTCTATTATGTGACAATATCATATGCCTTTACTTCTTTTCCTTTTCTTTTAACTCATTCACAAGTGCAATGTTAATGACCCATATTGAGTTTTATTTGATCGCGAGCTACGTAACAAGCCTTGGTGACACTATCCACATCAACGAACACACTTTAGACTACTCAAATCCCATACACTAGTACTCCATTTAATAGCTTACCAACGAAACACACACACGCGAGACCCGAAATTGACTCGAAATGCACATACATACACGGTTCACACACACTGCCCTTTTAGATCGACTCGACTCGCATCCAACACCAGTTTTTAACGTGGTACACAAGAGTAGCCAAACACACACACAATACCACTTGTTTCCCATTCTCATTACACGAGTGTTTGACGGGTTATTAAGGTGTGTTTTAGTTAATACTAAAGGTGTGTTTCAAAAGTATTTTAGAGCGACATGGGCTAATCCCCTCAACACACATCGAAACGGACTCGAACCAACATATATTCGAATGAGCAAAATCCCTACGTGAACTCTATGGCCTCGCATTGAATTCTTCTTATTAACGAAACATAAAACGAATTGAGTGGCCAATATACGAGACATGTTCGTTAATTTTTTTTTCGTGACCAGGTTTTAGTTATATTCGTATAACTTTATTAAACGAAACAAAACATGCTTGTGCTCGTATATACGTATGAATATTATTACAAGAACATAAAACGGATATTAGGGGTACCTTATGGTCGGATAAACGGATGGAATACGAGGGCAAGAGGCGTATCAAACTCCACGAATCAAACCAGAAGCGAACCAAAGTGTCCCACGATCAAAAACCCTCTTCACTTGGTTACTGTCTTTAATCTTCTTTTCTTGGAGAATAGATGTATGGGTCGGTTGTTTGTTTTGATGATGAGAGTTTATCTTAGTTTTTGGATCGGTGAGAATAACAGGGATTTGCTATGCGTCTAAATATAGGGAGGAAATAGCAGCGGACCTTGTGTGTTTATTTGGGTTATTCGTATATTAGAAAAGAAATAGAGAAAGCTTTTTAGTCAAAAGGTGCAAGTGAAGCGTGTCCCCAAATATGGAAAGCAGTAATGTGAAATCAATTTAATATTGATTGTCCTTTGATTGGTTCAGTTATGCCTCATAATTTGGCCAAAATTAGTGGGGTTCATATCCTTTCCCCTTTTTTTTATTTTGTCGAGTGGGGCAGCAGAAGAAACAAACAAAGATAAAGAATTGTATGTGTATACTCTTGTTTATTAATTGATGAAGTAGGCTAGTTGGGTTCATTGTTTATTATAACAACTCAATTAATTATTACCAACTAGTTTTCAATTACAATAATGAATCTCTTAAGGAATATATTTCAATTGATTTGATTCGATCCAAATGAGAAATATTTCTTGTAGCAGGGAGATGGTGTTGTGATGACTCTTGATAGTGGTATTATATTTAAGTCAAATAGGTTGCTTTTGGTTTCCTTTTTTATATACTAAATGGGATTTAAATCGATTGCCACTGACCTGTATTACTAATCTTATATTTTGTATAATTATAATGAGTGTACTTATATTTAAGTATTATGTGCATGATCATTGTATTTGTTTGAAATTGTTGTGCGGGGTCGAGTTTCCAAGAGAAACAAGAGAAGAGATTAAAAGTGTAATATTGTCATGTAGGCTTTTATTTTGTCAAATGGATTCAGAAGAAAAGAGAGGGTAAAATAAAAATAAAATTTCAAATTGGCCCGTAAAAATGATGGTCCAAAATTTGGGTTTTACACTTTATGACAACGAAAGTTGGAGTGATCCCCGTGATTTGAATAAAACGGTCAAGGCAATATCTTTGCCTTCGAATAATTCAAGCACTTCCGACCGTAGGATCATAGAACTTGAAGACCAAGTCAAGTTTCTCATGAAATCCTACGAGGCTCCTAAACCTTCAAGCCAAGTGAACAAAATCACTTCTTCATGTGAATTATGTAGTGGTCCCCACGACACTCATGACTGCATGGAACTTCCCAAACAGGCTTTCAAAGAATTCGCATCCTCGCGAATCGATAAGGCGGGAGATAAGTGGCTCGCCACTAATTATGGGCCCAAAAATTCCGAAGATGGGTATGAGGCATGGAAGAATAAGCCAAATTTTAGTTGGAACCAAACTCGTAGCGTATCATTCAATGACTCTACCCCGCTCACTTGGTCTGAACATTATCCTCAGCGACACACGCATAAACAACAAAATCGCGAGGAATCACTGCAAAAATTCATTCTCTCTCAAGAAACACAGCTTTCCAAACTTGAGAATCAATTCAGACAACAGCAAGTTGATATGAACAACAAGGTTGATAACCTGTTAAAGGTTATCAATGATCGCCTTGCTGGCAGGTCAACTTGTGAGTTGGCACGCGTTAATGAGATCAAATCTGTTACGGTAACCCACCAAACACCTCCTCCTGTAAAAATTAAGCACCCTAGTAAACTCTTCAAATACATATCACAAAACGAAAAAAAAACAGGAGATACTCATACCCCTTCGAAATCTCTCCACTTCGTGAACACCATTACAACAATACCTGTTCCTAAACCAAATTTGGACCAACAAACAGCCAAGAATGTGGACAATGAAATGGAGGGTGAAGTTCCCGAAAAGAAAACCGAGGCGCCCGACGACTATCTAGACTCACCAAAGAACTCGAGTACAATAGAGGTGAGTGATGAGGAGGGCTCGGAAGAGAAATCCGAAATGCCTCATGGGCTCGCAGGACTGCTAGACCACCCCCTGGTAGAGGAACTTGAGAGGGGCACAGCAAGGTCGCCTATGGGATTCGGAGAGAGAATAGAGGATGGCGCTCCTAGGGTCTTTAAGATTTCTTGCACCACTAGGAAAAAGTTTATAAAAGATGCCTACATAAACCCCAACTCTTCTATAAGCGCAATATCCCTTTCTCTATATAATGAAGCCTTCACTGAACAAGTCAAATATGAAGGGTCTAATATCATCGGGGTAATAAGGAGGGTACCAATTGCGATAGAAAAATTCCTCTTTCATATCGAGTTAACTGTAGTTAATAGCATTAATTCTATCATCAGCCCATCCTTAACTGGCCTTGTTCTAGGCAAACCATTCATAAAAGCAACGGGAGTGATACTCGATGAGGATGATAGGAGTGCATTATTTACCGATGGTGTCAGGAAAGTGATTTTTCGGGATGGCTGTGAAGAAGTGTATGAGTATCAACCATCAGCAAGTGGCAACACATGGGGGTTACACGGTAGAAGGCCTGGCCGAATTAAGCAACATGATCCAAATAATCTCAAAATACCTTGCATGATTGGTCACCAGCAATTTTATAATGTTTACATTGACACATGTTTACCCAAAAATGTGATGTCCTTGTTTCATTATAACAACATTTGCAGATGGGGGATGATTCATAAAGGGAAGGACGACATCGGCATAGATGATGATATACAGGTGTTTGTAGGAAATATGACATTCACTATGAGCTTCGCAATCGTCGATAATATCGAAGAGTACATCGATCCCAGGTTATCACAAGTTGTTTTTGGGGCACCTTTTTGCCAGGCCACAAGCTTGGTTGTGGACGAGCTCAATGGGATCATGACTTTCACCGATGGGATTAGGGAAATCTCATACCAAACGCCTTACAAGATGAGAGAATTCAAGGAGATTGATTATAAAGGGCTCGATGGGTTAAGTTCCCAACTCGTGTTATGTGATGATGATGTGAGAAGGGGATGTAAGGATACTTTTGACCTGTCAAGCGGATTCTTTAAGCACGATAAGGAACTTGGTTCTAAATACCGAAACAATCCTTTTGATCACATGGACCCGAAATACCTTTACTATGAAAGTGATTCTGATAGAGGATCAAAGGAGAATGGCCTAGGAACTGTGACTGAAGATGGAATCACGTAATGTACGTGACTTTGAGTCTAGCTACAAGACTCGTTAATAAAGAAAAGCGCTTCTTGGGAGGCAACCCAAGCTTTATTTGCTTTATTTGCTTTGTGTGTTTATTTATTTGTTTGTTTATTTAATTTTATTTGTTTCCGTATGCATTTCTTATTCTTTTTGTTTACTGTTCATGTCTCAATTATAAATTATGAAAATGCTTTATTTTGTTTTTAACTTCGTCTTAACTACATATAAAGGTATTTTGCAAAAGATAAGTGTAAGGGAAATTTAAATCTGTTTTAAAGAACAAGATTGAACATGAACGATAACAATGAGATATAAGCATGCATATTAGTATTTGTTTGAGTCAAATGCTTGTATCGAGTCATAATGATGTTTTGCAGGATTTCCAGGAAGTAAGGTATAGGTTTTTCCAGAAATTTTCCGGAAACTTAACATGAGAATTCTGTCAGATCATTTCTGACGGCGTCAGGCCTTACAACATGACGGCGTCAGGTTTTAATTTTCTGAAATTTTTGAAAGTTTTGTTTTTCTACCGGAATCATAAAAAGTTTTTATTAAATCTCTAACTTATAAACTCCAGGAATCTGCAAAACATTCATTCTGCAAGCATTATATCTTTAATTGTTTTATTTCTAAGTCTGGAATTACACCTAGTTGTGAGTTGTCTTTGTTCGGTTTGATGCTTTGGTTTTTCTTGTTTGTTTTCTCAGGATTAACAGGTTATTTTGGACAAGGAGATGTTTGTGGAATCAAGCTTTTGACGATGCATTAGTCTTGGAGCTTCTACATTCTCTTGGAAGAAGATCTAACCATGTTACCTCTTTATCCACCGAACGAATCAGGGGAGTATTTGATTTCATTCTTTTACTTTATGCTTTTACATCTTGTTATTTGAACATTGGGGACAATGTTCATCTTAAGTGTAAGGGGGGGTAAAAGTACGATTAGAGAATGCTCTTATGCTTGATTTTTGTTTGTTTAATAGTAGATGTGTAATAAAACTGAGATAAATACCTGTTAGGGCAATTTTAGTGCCAAATTTAAAATTTTTTACAACATATAGGAGTGAAACTTTGATCTTAATGAGCGTCTCATGGATAGGAATTATATGACTAGCACAAAAACCGTACCACTAAAAAATTTCCACCCCAAATATGTGAGGTTCGCCCCTAGAATTGGTAGGAAAAGCATTTATGCTATGATGTGTGTACCGGTAGCACTTAGATTCTAGAACTTGCGTTAGGACCATTCCAAGGCCACAAGTGAGACTACATTCGTGTAGTTAGATTTACTACATGATAAGAGGCATTAGGATTAACCCATTGTTTTACACCTGTGTTTTTGTTATAATTACATTGGCTACATTGGTCAAGTAATTCTCCTACACCCTTTGCGTTGTACTCATTTTTAGTACACGATACCCCTAGTACACACCCTCAGAGCCTATCTTTTCGTTTCAACCTTTAAGCATTTTACTTAAAGGAAGAATTTGTTACACCCCACTAAAATGTACACCCAAATCGCCTTAGCCTACCTTGTATGCACTCATTTTTAGTGCATTATTGTGACAACATTTGTTTAAACCCCAAGTTAATTATCTAGTTGATTACATGGTTGCTAAGTCGAGTCATATCCTTGTACATATTGTTTTGGGACGATTGGGACTCATGGGTAAAGTACTAGTGTAATGGAGTAATGGGGAAGAACATCATTTATTACCCCCATATGTGCTAAATGTTTTAAAAGTACTCCAAGTTTTTCAATTATCTTAATTCGAGTCATTAGATTAGTATTTGTAAAGTTATGTAAAAATTCAAGTGTAAGGGGAATGCAATGCCCCTATGATGTATTATTTTGGATGGTAGGGCAAAAGTGTATGCAAAAAAAAAAAAAAAAAAAAAAAAAAAAAAAAAAAAAAAAATGAGAAAAAGAAAAATAAAAAAAAAACATACGGACTACCATCCCGTTTCATTTTATGTTTGTTTTATATTTTTGTTATTTTGTTATTTTGTTTCTAGCTTAAGATCGAGTCTAGTCTTGGCTTAGCAACATTGTATAGTACATGTAATTGATCAAGATCTTTAACTAGCCACCAGTAAAATATCCCGTATCCAACAAAACCGTGTTTTCCTTTTCCCTACACCTAACGTTATAACCCATTTAAAAGCCCTCTTTGATAGTTTATCTTAGGTGCTTACGCCTAGTGGAGGAGGTTTTCGATCCTTTCCCAAGCCTATGGTAATCTATTTGCTATGACAGGTAGTGAGAGATATTATCCGTTTTCATTTATGAGATTTATTTTGATGACACTTGAGAGATGTGAGTATCTAAACACTACTTGTGAGGTGCTAGTATGTAATCTCCGTGCTTATTATGATTGAAGTGGAGCGATTATTTGTTGTAATTACTTTTATGTTAGCATTAAATGACCCCTAACTTGTATTTTGATTAGAATAAAAGCGCATTTGCTTGAGGACAAGCAAATCTCAAGTGTAAGGGTATTTGATGAAGCGAAAAATGTACCGCTTTTAAGGGGTCATTTAAGCCTTAAATCGTATTTATTTGATCAAATATTGCCCTAAATCGTTCCTTTTGTCATTTTAGGTACTTTTGAGGAGAAATCTGGAAAAGGAGGCATTTTGGACGTTTTTGGAGCATTAAAGTGAAGAAAACGGCAAAGTCTCAAAAATCGGCTAAAAGTTACTCTTGACGGCGTCAATATTTACTCTAGACGGCGTCATGACTTGGCAAGAAAAGTTGGATGTGAAATTTACTCATGACGGGCCAGTGAAAATAGCATGTGAATTCTGACGGCGCCACGCTTTAACTTGATCGAGGGCGTCACGGCTTAAATCATAAGGGGACGGCGTCACGTTCATTGTTAGACGGCGTCAAGCCTTGATAAGCCAGAATGGATTTTGGTAGAGCTAAAGAGGGACGGCGTCAAGATGGTCATCCGGGAACCCTAAAAGCGGCGAGGTGACGGCGTCACAATCCATAAGGTGACGCCGTCAGATGTCAAAGTCTATATATAGTTTTCTAATTTTTTGTCATTAAGAGAGAGCTTAGTGTGTGGAATTTTGGGATAAAACCCTAGGACGAATTCAGCTACTTTTTCAGGGCTTTTTGCCTTGAGATCTTCCATGTTTCATTGAAAGATAAGTTATCAATTAATCATTCAATATGTCTATGTGTTGTTTGATTCTATCTTATTCTTGTCTTTTGTTTAACATGTTAGGCTAAATTTATCTTGTGTTTGCTTAGATCTAATGAAACCTAGCTATTGATTATTGGTTGTTAGTGTGTTGTTAGTTGTATTGGATGATTGTTTATCTATGTTAGGCTTAAGAAAACTGGCTAACTTCCTATTCGGTAACTTGCTTGAACGTCTTAAGAAACATGAACCAAATGCGTACTAAAGGTTTTTATGGTTGTATTTAATGCACAAGCGAATTCTAGTGATCCCATGTTAGGAGCTTCCTAGCCGGCTCGACATAGGAGTGAAGTAGGAGCTTGTAGAGTTGGGGAAGTAAGTACGCCACCCCACGAATGGTATTAAGGAATACACCCGTCATCCACGCGACTAATACACACTAATTAACCGGTAAAAGATAGTTAGGGAGTAAGGAAATCTAAGTAAACACATTTCTCTACACATAAGTTTCTCACCACATTTTCATTTTTGTTATTTTATTTTATTTGCATCCGTAGTAATTTTGGGTTAGTTGACTAGCAACTAATTCCGCCCACTCCTTCAAAACCGAGATTTTACTTGCTTTCATAAAAAAAATATAAAAACATAAAAAGAATCTTCCTCAACCTTTAGACCTAATTAGAGTAGCCTTTCACACCTAACGAACACTATTCCCTGTGGAGAACGATCAATCCCCCGTACTTACCACTACACTATACTACATCGGTCAGGTACACTGCCTGGTGGGGTTGTAAGCCTCTTGAGATCCCTCGAGAGGTAAAACCTGTTGTAAGGTTACAAAACCACGCAATCAGTAGCCTCTTTGCTTTTACCATCAGGTCGGACAGCACATTCTAGATTTAAGATACCGCTTGAGGTAGACGATCAATCAATATGTAACATAAAAAAAAAATACGTTGATGGCAACTTTGCTTGCTGAAACTGGTTTGATAGTATGGGATGAAGCACCGATGAATGACCGGAGGTGTTTTGAAACGCTTGATAGAACACTTCGTGATATTCTAACAAATCCTGATAAACCGTTTGGTGGCAAAGCAGTTATGCTAGGAGGTGATTTTAGACAAACACTCCCAGTCAAAAAGAAGGGTACAAAATCACAAATAATAGGGTCCTCAATAACTAAATCATATTTGTGGCACCACTTTAAAGTATTCAAGCTTAAACAAAACATGAGGCTGCTACAACCAGATCTTAATGATTATGAGAGACAGAAAGCATGTGAATTCTCTTCATGGTTACTTGACGTAGGTGACGGTAACATTGGAGAACCAGATGAAGAAAACCCGCAAGAAGCTGCTTGGATTAAAATCCCACCACAGTATCAAATACCAGATGATGAAAATGGTGTGCAAAGACTCATTGATTTCATCTATGATAAAGAAACCTTACTCCAGCCAACAGCCGAAGTATTACAGCAAAAAGCGATTGTTTGCCCAAGGAATGAAACAGCAGACGAGATAAATGAAAAGATACTATCACAAATAGAAGGCGAAGGTGTTCTGTACAGAAGCACGGATGAAGCAATTCCAATAGGACGAGATGGTGCCACAACGGAAATGCTATATCCTACAGAATATCTAAATTCTTTTAGATTTCCAGGTTTCCCACCACACACTCTTCATCTGAAAATTGGAAGTCCGATTATGCTACTCAGGAATGTTAATATGAGTGGCGGACTTTGCAACGGCACAAGAATGATAGTAAAGAATCTTATGTCAAAATTGATTGAAGCTGAAATCATTACAGGTACAAGAATTGGCGAGAAAGTATACATTCAAAGAATCCCTTTAACCCATAAAGACCCAAACTATCCTTTCATTTTTAAGCGGAAGCAATTTCCAGTCAAGCTTTGTTATGCTATGACGATCAACAAAAGTCAAGGACAATCTCTTACCAAAATTGGTATCTATTTACCTCAACCGGTTTTCGGCCATGGCCAATTATATGTTGCATTATCACGTGCAACATCACCGGATGGTTTAAAAATTCTTTTGAAATCTGATGCTGAGCATCCATCAGATGTAACAAAGAACATAGTCTATAGAGACTTTCTCTCACAAATTTCGATAGAGGTATTTTACACCCATTCACTTTTGCACTGGTTAACATTACTTACCTACAATACATGTTAATTTTTTTTATGTATATGCAGGATGTAGTCATGCTATCATTGACGCTAACGATTTTTTTTATGTATATGCAGGATGCCGATCCTGACCTAGACAAACCACAAGCGCCAAAACAGATGGACGACAAACCATCAGGTAAAAAAAAAAAAAAAAAAAAAAAATAAAAATAAAAATAAAATAAAATTACACTACTACCTATAAGCTGTAAAACATCATCAATATTTTTTACCCAACAGGGTCAGCTATAACAGAAGAAGCATATGACAATACTGAAATGGGCATACTCAGCAACAACAAATGACTCCAACCAACAACATAACGATCCAGGTAAACAAATCTTCACTTTAAAAAATTAATATGAAAATATTACTTTTAATCTAAAACGGTTATTTCAATCATTTCACAGACAGAGAACAGGCAGAAGCACCAGAAATCTACAGACATATGCAAAGCACCTCAAGATTAGAAAACGACTGCAGGTTACACAGTTTATCAAACATCCATGTATGTTTCTACTACTAAGTAGCACTTCTGCTAAGACTCAAATACACACTATTGTAAATATGTATCTAAAGCAATAAAAATCCTTTTGTAACCTGCTTATGGTTTCTGTCATGCCATCATTAAAATGCAATGAAGCATAGCTCCTCTAAATCAAGCAGCGACACCCACATAACCAAACCAAACTTTTAATGACCCACATTGCAAATTAATTTTAGCACATTTAAACAAACAAAACCAAAGATTAAAAAAGAATTTACCCCTGCGCCATAGCCACCTGCCATTTAGTATTGATTTGAAGAGATAAGGTAATAAGTTGTGTGGCTGCAATGTGTTAAGAGTTTAGGTTATCAAATGAGAGCAGTTAGAAAATATGGATTTTAATGTAAGGCCTTTTTGTGTGTTGGGCTCTCACTTATCCAACAACACACTGCTTACAAGTTACTGTACTATACAATTTATTTAAAATCACACTTTACAATAACAATATCTAAAGCCATCATTTTTCTTAAAAAAAATATTAACTATAAAAAGGATACATATAAAAAAAAAATTTAAAAACCCTTTCAAAAACACTCCCGCCGCAACGCGCGGGCTACCCCGCTCGTTAACCCTAAATCACAATGCACAACCTACCCCAAAACTCACTAAGCTAAACTGCACCGATATTTCAAAAACCAAATCGGATCAATCAGTTCGACCAACTGAATCGAAAACCTGTTGGTCGAGACCAACCGATTGACCGGTTTTATATGAAGAACCGAAAATCGTTTGAAACCTCGATGCCCGGTTCAGTTTTAAAAACCATAAACCTCACCGAACCAAATTTATATAAAAAAAAAAAAAAAAAAAATGAAATCCTCCTTCCGAACCGCACTAGCATTAACCACATTCTCACTCACCCACCACCACCCCTTCATAAACCCTAACCCTAAACCCTTCATTTCCCTCCCTCCAACCACCACCGTCAACCACCGCTTCTCCACCACAATGTCAACCGCCGGGAACACCTCACCTACCTCCGCCGTCGTCGAGAAACAGTTCGACGAGTTCCGTCACCGTTTAAATGAAAGTGGAACTTTACGTGACAGGATTAAATCTGTTGCTACTGAGATTGAGTCCAATACTAGGGTCATGCATTCTGTTGTGTTGCTTGTTCATCAATCCAGACCAATTACTGGTATACTGTTATAGTTAGAGTTTGTGATGGAATGATATGTGTAAAATGTGGATAGTTTATTTTGATGTATATGAGAAATGTGTTTGGCTGCCATTGCGTGTTTTTTCTAGTGATCGATAATATTTGGCGATTAGTGATACAGGGTGACGTTGATAATTATCTGTCATTTTGAGCTTATGTGATTTCGGCTTATTTTTTATAAGCTTATATAAGGCCATGAGTCTGTAGGAAAGCCGGAAAATTTGAGCTTAAGAAAATAAGGGGGTGTTGTTTGTTTAAGCTTATATAGCGGGCTTATGACTTATTTGGTTTTCGGCTTATGTTTCATAAGCTTACTTTTCGTGGCTTATTTTAGAAAAAAATCAGCTTATATAAGCTTATTATGACATGATAAGCTTTATATAAGCCGAAAAGTCTCAAAATAAGCCACAAAAAGTGAGCTTATGAAACATGAGCCGAAACCAAATAAGCCATAAGCCCGCTATATAAGCTTAAACAAACACCCCTTAAGCCCACAAATAAGCTTAAAAAAACACCCCTAAGTGGTTAGAGTGGTAATGTAGTGGACTAGTGATGTTATAATATTTGTAAAACGTTATTGAGGTGTGGTGAAACATGTGATTGTTTGCTATTGCAAGGTTTTTGAATGCTATGGACAAAACTGTGGTTATTCTTTTGTGTTGGTCACATGGTCGGTGCTCGTTGTTGATAGTTTATCAATGGGTCCAATTACTCTAATACTGCATAAGTGAAGCTAGTTTTATTGCTACTTTTCTTGCTACTTTTCTTAGGAAATAAGGAGAGAGTTCATTTTAATATTTGGCGCAGTTATGGATAATAGTTTAAATTGTGTAGTAGGCTGTTCACAGAATTTCTGATTTTTGTTTCCAAGAAGTTTGTTCTTGGGAATTAGGATACAAAATAGGTGGCCTGGTCTATTAGGGGTTATCTTATGCTTGAGAATGTGAATTAATGCAATATGTATGTGAAGGAATAACGATAAATGCATTATTAACAACATATGTTAATATGGAGTAGTATTTAAATATTTATCGGAACCTACTTTATGTGCACTGTACGTGAAGTTTTTCACATGTTTCTGATTCGCTAACTATGTGCAATGTACGGGACCTTGTTATAGTTGCCCACATGATTTCTCTGTTATCAAAATTGTTAGAATGTAGGATTTGATATTCTTGAAACGTTGTTTCATTCACTTTGCTATTTCGAATGTAAGAATCACATGGTAGAAATATAGCATCTGATTTGAATGAACATTATTTTATGGTTATCATTGTCAATCAACTTGAATACTGCTCATTTGGCACTTATATGTGATATCGGTGTTCTGCTGAATCTTTGGATTGAACTCTTTTTAGATACTTCCGAAAGAGTATGTTTTTGACAACGTTATGGACTCATGGTTAACCTGCCGATGTGCATCAGCTAGCTTGAAATAAGGCTGACCATTGACATAACATTGGCTTATTTTTTACCTTTTTTTGTTACATTCAGAGGTTCTAGAAAAGACCAAGACACAGATAGATGTACTTAAGCAACTTTTCAGTCAACTTTCTGAAATTGTTCGTGAAAGCCCTGGGCAATACTACAGGTAAGTGCAGCAATTGGAAGTGCAGTTCACTTGTTAATCGTAGTGCAACTTAACTATTTCTTCTTGTTTTCGTAGTTAAGTAATATCAACTCTGCTTACTAACAGGTATCATGGTGACTGGAGGACTGAGGCACAACAAGTGGTCTCTCTGCTAGCTTTCATGCATTGGCTTGAGACAGGAAACCTTCTAATACATACAGAAGTTGAAGAAAAGCTAGGGTGTAAGTCAAAATCTGTACTTTATCTAGATAATGATGATGTGCTTATAGCCATATGTATAGAGTACTTTAGGATACGTGGTTCAATAATTCAGAATGGCATGTGCTTTGAACAAATTTAAAAGTCTCAGCCTAAAAGCTTTATGAATTGGAATTTTTGATAAATATTTAGTAGGATCTACTACTAAGTTCACCTGACATGGCATGCATGCCGCAGACTCAATGGTCGCTATATATATATATATATATATTAGAGAATTCCTTATATCATGTGAATTTAACTTTTAACTAAACTTGAGAGACTATTGACTATATATATATTAGAAAATTCCTTATATCATGTGAATTTAACTTTTAACTAAACTTGAGAGACTATTGACACTGCTTGCTTTTCTTCCTTCCTTTACTTGCTGCCTTCATCACTTTCACTGACTTATAAAATTTGTTTTTGATTGCTCATGCAGTGAATGCTGCAGAATTTGGCCTGGATGTTGAAGATTATCTTATTGGTAAGTGATTCATGTTCTTATTATTTTACTGGGCAAACGTGTAGCAGTCATCAAACTGGCCGGCTGGCCGCCATTCTTTTGTTGTACCTGTATAGAATTGCCCAATTTTATTTCATTACTTTACTTTGAGCTTTCTAATATAGCTTTCTTATTGCAGGTATCTGTTTCATGTCCAATGAATTGGTAAGAATTCCACTAAACTTTTTTTTATTCTTATTTTGGGCAGTTTATATATCTGATCAATTGTTAGCATTTTTAGTTATCTGAAAAGCCAAACATTGTTTGTGCTAGAGGTTTTATGTTATATGCTATGTAGTTATCTCGGTCAAAAATCACATATCGTTCAAGGACCGAGATTTGAAATAGCGGTTATCGCGGTGAGATATCGGTGAGATATTATCTAGAATATTAAATATAAATATATATATAAATTAAAATCATAAAAGATTAAACAAAAAACATAGCATAAAAGTTATCAGATAGTATTTAAAATCCAAAGTGTTTACCATAATAGAGCATAAAAGTATTTCATAGCATAAAATTAAAGTCATAAAAGCTTGAACAAAAAACATAACAGAAAACAAACAGAAGAAGAAGAAAGAATGGTTGATTAAGAATCGTGGCTACAAAAGGAAGACGAAGTGTATCTGTATCTGTTAATTTCTTATCATGTCGCTATCTTTAATTAGGTTTTTAATTGGGTTAAAGTTGGGCTATTATTAAGTTGGGTTAAAGCTGGATCTGTATTTGTATCTGTTAATTGGGTTAAGTTGGGCTGCCAAAATCTCGCTAAAATCTTGTAAATATCGCCGATTTCAAAATATCGCCAAAATCTCGGCCAATCTCGCCGAGAATATCGGATCCGAGATTTGGGGCCGAGATTTTGAACCGAGATTATTTCTAGGGGCGAGATCCAAGATATCGACGAGATCTCGGCGAGATATCGCCGAGATTAACTACATAGGTTATATGACATCCTTTCGTAACTAGTCTGTAGGTCCAACTACATTGGGCTTCTTTTTCTTATTGAGAATGAAATTTGTATAATAATTTAATAAGTACTTAATTATGTTTTGCAGCCCAGGTATGTGGTGAACCAGGTCACAGCCGGGGATTATGACTGTCCCAGAAAGGTCTTGAAGTTTTTAACAGACCTTCATGCATCATTCCGTCTGCTTAATCTGAGGAATGATTTCTTGCGCAAAAAGTTTGATGGTATGTTATTTCTACATCCTCCCATTTCTGTTGGGATTGTATGCAAGCATATTTCCAGTTTCTTTACAAAGTATCCCCGAAATGCTCCCATTTTTCCTGTTACTTGTAAAAAGCGCGTGTCATAAACTCATAGTGAGAAGAGGTTATTCATTAGCTCACATTATGGTCTGTTTGGTGGTTATATTTGAGGATTGGCATTGGAGGTGGCAGGATGGTGGGTCAGGCAACTAGTCCAAGTGGGTTATTTTTTTGGATGGATCAAAACGGGCTGGGCCGGGTTGGTTGTCCTGCAAACAAGTATTGTCCATATTTTTGGGTTGATTATTACTACAAAAATAATAATTTAAATCTTTGAATAAAAGGATTTAGGAGGCTACATGAATATATAATAGACTTAGGGCAACCGTGAATAAGCTCGACATTTTCGATTTGTTCCCCTTCTAGTAAATTAGTTGACGTTGCCAACTCTAATGGTTCTGGATATACCCCTAAGGGTAGGTATATCATTTCGCTTCTCTATTCATTTTATTGTCTTATTTATCTTATGATTTGTGGTTCCCGCTTTCCCTACTTAAAGAGGACCTCCTAAAGGTGACAAATTGGATGGGCTGGGTAACAGGTCGAAACAGGTTCGCGTCAAACGAGTAATATAAACACCGGGTCAAGTTGGCCCACAAACATTTATCTTTCTCATGCTCTTCGAAATGTATAATTTTTAATTTGTTAAATGTTATTACAAAAACTGTATGATTAAGATACCAGTATAATGGCTGTGAAAAGTGAAAACGATGCAAGAGGTAAGCATTTAAATTTTAAACGCGTATTGGGCCACTTTCAACCCATTTGGCTAGTTACTTTCGAACTATTTTTTGTTGTTTACCCATGTTGCCCATTAATGGATAAAATGTTATAACCCAATCCAACCCAATTTCATATAAATGAGGTTAAAGTTACTGCCTACAATAGGACTTTCTCATTTTGCAGCCTAGCCATCTCACTCTTATATTTTTATGCAGGAATGAAATATGACCTGAGAAAAGTTGAAGAAGTTCACTACGATGTGAAAATTCGTGGGTTGGCGTCTAAGGGCGATTTAAAAGGAGACCAAGCTATACAAGAAACTTAGGAAGTTGCATGATCAGGTGAAGGCTTAACATTTGGCCCAATTCCTGTACTTGGTTATCTTTTGAAGAATTAGTAAGTAACGAATCACTGCTAGGTCATGTTAATGGTAGCTGAATTATCTTTAATCACTTTTCAGATGTTTCTACATATTCTAGACTTGGCCATTCTGCATTGCATATTCTAACATGCTAATTTAACACTTGACTCAAAGAATACAAACCTAAAAAGAAACCAATAGCAAACCTACAAACTCGAGTTTGTCGGGCGATTGTAGTGCTGTTTTTGGATAATTTTTTTTTTTCCTTTGAAAAAGTAGAAAGCATAGTTGTGGAACTGATAACAAACTAGAATACAAGAAACAGCGAGTGTGCAAAACTTGGGCTAATACATGAAAACAAAATCGAACTGTTACCAAACTGGATTTGTATTCTCAGATCGATTCATGGCTCCAGTCATGGCAGATACCGTATTCAGTTTTTTGGTTTGCTCTCTAAACTGGAATATTGTGGCTCTTTTTTGAAAGTCTCCGTCTTTGCAAAAAATTGGCGTATTATTTACAACTTTTAGAAGTCAACTAATTAAACACACCGAATCATTGGGTTTTGTTTGCACTTGAAATGCTCAATCTAATTAAACAAGAGGATTGCACGCAAGTTTTAAACATTGTGCTACTTGCGCTTAATTGAGCTGTATTCGTATAACCATATACTGATTACGCCACTAAGTGGCGTACACACTAGTATGCAAGTGATTATACAGTAGTAAATAAAAGTAAAACAATCGAGTGACTTGCACATATATCCCCTAAAATAAATTATTGATATTTGTTGCGGCCGTTTATTCATGTTCTTTATCACATTCTATCAGTAAACATATGGGCTATAATCAAACTATACACATGCATATCAAACCTCTTTTTCGTGTCTTTTTGTACTTTGGTGGAACACACAAAGCTTTCATCAGCTCAACTGTAACCACTGTGACCAGACTCTTGAGAAGTGGTGCGTGAGTGGTTGCTTGTGATGGAACCCCAATTGGTTAACCATTCCAAGGACCTCACTCATCTTAGGCCTTGACTTAGGGTTTTTAGACAAGCACTTGTTGGCTATAATGGACAACTTTTGTGCTGACTTTAGTGAGTAGTTACCATTGAGTCTTGGATCCACAATTAGCCGGAACCTTTTTGATCCTATGAATGGTTTCACCCATTCTAGAAGGTTTTGCTCATTCTGAGGCCGGTTCATATCCAAAGGGCGCCTACCCGTGATAAGTTCATATAGGAAGACCCCATAGCTCCATATGTCACTTTTGGACGTGCGATTCCCTATTAGGGTATACTCTGGTGCCATGGATCTAACCATTCCTGATGCTTTCTGACATTATATTGAAAAACAAAATGTATCAGAAATTTGTGTGAGAAGACAACACACATGCAAAACTTAAAGCCAATTTCAACTAAAGGTATACCATGGTTGAGAAATGGGCAAGCCCTTCTTGAGGACCTAATCGAGCCAATCCAAAATCTGAAAGCTTAGCATTCCATTGACCGTCTAGAAGAACTTTGGAAGATTTGAAATCTTCGAATATATTCTATAAGAAACAAATGTTACTAGCTAGTATTGTAAGTAGCCAGTTTGTAAATAAACTCTCTTTTTTTAGGGGGTGTTAGAATACCTGAAAGTCCTTTTCTTCATGTAAATATACCAAGGCACAAGCAGCGTCTCGAGCCACTTTAAGTCTCATGGTCCATGAGAGAGTTTCACCAGACCTTGAAGATAAATGATGTTCTATACTTCCATTAGGCATATCTTCATAAACCAAAAGCCGCTGTACTCCTCTTTCATTGTCTTCTGCACAATAACCAACTAGTTTGACAAGGTTCGGATGCTCAACCAACCCAAGAACGTTTACATCCGTTACCCACTCTTTGAGCTCCTGTTGCACAATAACCAGACCCAAATTTAGTTGTTTTTTAAAGTTTTACATTGTTCTCATCTCAACCTAAGTTGTCTGATATGATTTAGATATTTTGGTCAAGTACACGTACGTGCATTAGGTAAAGAATTTAGTAGTTTGCGCATTTGTGGTGCTTTATCGTTCCCTCGAACCAATTTTGAATTTAAAATAAGAAATACAAACAAAAAGGCACTGAATGAGACAAACTTGCCTGTAAAGCGCCATTGGCATACTTGACAGTCACGTGTATATCATCAAACGGATGTTCCAAACTCTTAATCACACCCCTATACACGCTCCCAAATCCATCTTCTCCAATCTTCCAAGCCCTACGAAAGTTATTAGTTGCAGTTGTAAGCTCAGCGAGCGTGAAAACCCTTAGATTGCTTGGTTCCTCAGACAAATTTGAGAATGACCGGTTAAGATCTGAAAAAGCAGTATAAAAGCTTTTATTTGTAGTCGATGGTGTTTCAGTTATCGTACCGATTTCAATTTCTTCTTCTAAAGAGAAGGAGAAACAACTACAGGGAAACGCCATTTGTATGTTCCTTCAGATCATTCTCTGAAATTTTTTTTAGTAGTACAAGTAGGACTAATTAACATAAAGAGTAAATTACATGGATGGTTCTTTAGGTTGACGTTGACTTTCATCTTTAGTCAGTTGACTTGTTTTCTAACTTAAAGTCTTAAACAGTCCCTAACTCTGAAACCTTTAGCACCTACAGTCCTTTGACCAACCCTTAACCAAACAAACGTTAACTTGAACATGAAGGTAATACAGTCATTTAACTTTATATCTTCACCTATATTTACCACCGCATAATCTGGAAAAAAAACCTGCACCATGCACAAACTTCCACCACTGCACCAACAACCATAAAAGTTACATCAAAATCCACACTATTATTAAAAACGACCACAAGTAAACACTTCAACCAAAACCCAATATATGATCAAAACAAAATCACAAACTAAAACCAAAACTCAGCAAACACGTACATATCTATAGAAACAAGTCATCCGCCCAAATATCAAAGACCGGTGGTGAATGCGGCACCGTTTATTTTATTTTATTGTGAAGCGAAACGAATTACCAACACTGTGTCGGCGAGTGTGTGGTGACGAGGTTACCGAAGTCTTGATCGACGGATGTGGTGGTGTTGTTTTGTGACTGTAACATGTTTTTATTGTTGCTTGCAACATATCTCATTTTTGTTAACCAAGCATATGACTTAATTTTAAGAAACACCTCATTTTTGTAATATCACTTAATTTATGAAACACCTCCTAAATATTTAATTAAACAATAATGTAAAGATCATTTTACTTTCACATGAGGTGAATTAACGGTCAAATTTAACATTTGTTTGATCAAAAGACTACAAGTGTTAAAAGTTTCAGAATTAAGTATTATGTGAATGAGAAAAAAAGTGAAATGACTGAAGATGAAAGTTAACGCCAACTGCAAGAACCATTCCTGTAATTTACTCTAACATATATAAATGCGAAACGTAGTTGCCGACATCATATTTCTGTCCCCATGACTATTTTTTTGAACTGAGACTACGGAAACTTGAAATTAGCTAGTAATGTTTTAAAATTCGGATCGATTCGGCCGGTTTAACCGGTTGAACACCGGTTAAGGGGCCGGGTCGTATGTAGTTTGAACCGACGGTTTTTCATTACCCGGGTCGACCTAGTTTGATAAACCCGGCCGAGGCATGACTTTTGTTCTTTTTCTTTTCTTTATTTTAAATAACAAAAACCTTTTCTTTCTTCTCAAACTAACAAAACGTTTTTGTCATTTCATTTTCACTAAACATTTGTGTTATATTAAGTTCTATATTTGTATGGACAAACATATTATTATTTGAAAAGTTTATAGCTAAATTGAAAAGTTAAAGTGATAGTGACCGATGTGGTTAAGTTTTGATGAAACAATAAATTAGAGTTATAAACTAATGTTGGTATTATATTTGCTTGATTTAAAAAGTACATTAATAAAGATATGATTCTAAAAATACGTCATCTCATTTTTATATACTAGAACTATAAATCTGTTGCAAATTAGAACTTTAAATTGATTGTTTTTGCATTAGTTTAGTATTGTAAATATGAAAATTAATGACTAAAGCCTAATAAAGTTATCTCATTTTTATCGGTTCAATTAAATGTAAGATCAAAATTAGAGAAGTACTTATCAAAACATATGTATCAAACCGGTTCGACCCCGCAGTTGAACCGGTGACTCGGTGAACCAACGACCCGACCGAATCAATTAGAAAACCAGATTTTAAAACATTGCTTAAGATACTAGATATAATGCCCGCGCACGCGCGGGGTTTTTTCTAATCATTTAAATAAATTATTATTTTTAATTTCAGGTTTTAATTATTATAACAGGACCTTCAAAACCATTGTACTTTGATTGAGGTATTAAATTATGGTTATTTACGAATGTAGTGGGTTTTAATATTAATTAGATTTGGAGAAGATGTTCTTGCGTCAATGATTGTGCGTGAATGAATGATAAGAGATCGAGTTTGATTGATGGAGGAGGAATTTGGGAATGTTGGGACTTCAAATATTTAGTGGGAATGATACTGAATTTTAAGTTTCAGCCCAAATCTTTGAAAAACTTGCTCCACCGTTTTCAAGTTTTAATTTTTTATATTTTGACACATATATTTTTGTAAGTTTTTATTGAATGATTACAAATCACATTCTTTTTTTTTGTAGAATATTGATAAATTTAGAAGTATTTAGGCTTTTCTTATTTAATATTTAAGAAAATAATAATAATAATAATTTGATTATTACTTAATAAAGTATGATTTGATTTTTTTGAAATGTAAAAGTCCCCACTAGGGGTTTTGCTTTATTATATAAAAAGATGTGCAAAAGTATACAACCTTATAAAAATAAAAAAATAAAAAATAAAACTAAACTTGTATACTTATCGTATGCTTCTTTTGTTCCAAAGTATAATTGGCACGTTTATTTTTGAATAAAATTAGACAACTTTATTTTGGAATTGCGCCTGTTTTCCATCTATTTTAACTTTTGGTCATTAAAAGTTAGTTCGCACTCATCCAGTAATTAACTTTTAACTATTTTATTAGTTAGTTTTTTGAACGATATTTTATTAGTTAGTTTTTGCTGCCCATTCATAAAGCCTTCTAAATTAAAAACTTTTGTATTACACGAACCATCTATTCATGCCCTTTACCATCTTATAAATTAAAAACTTTTGTATTAATGAACCATCTGGTCATTAAAAGTTAGTTCGCACTCATTCAGTAATTAACTTTTAACTATTTTATTAGTTAGTGAAAGACCCGTGACGCATTCAATAATCTTTTTTCAGAACGACAACTAATTATCTCACAATATACAACCACAAACTATCTCACATGTTTTAAGCATGATTTGAACCTACAATCATATTTGATTCACAACAAAAGATACCATTAGAACACAAGTCTTTTGACACATGTTCAATAAATTAATCACTACCATTAGTCTATGATTTACATGTGAGGGAAACATATATACTTCTCTGAAAGCTCATAAGTGCTTTGAAAATAGTTAAATCTTATGAGTTTTAACCAGCTTTACTTAATTGATATTTTGGTCATCGTGTTCTAAAAAATAATACATCCAAAGTTTCTTTCTAAGCAAAAATTTAATTTTTTTCTAGAAAAAATAGGTTTAAACTCTCATAGGCATCAAGCCATATATTACCTGTGCTTAGAAGTTGTGTCGTTTACACAAAATTCTGGATGTGTATATAATAGCTAGAAATTATGTGATTTATACAAAACCGTTTACGAATTTTGATTACTTACTATCCTACAAACATTATTACTTGACGTATACCCGCGCAAAGCGACGATGTATAGCGACAAATAAGTATATTTGCGAAATCGTGATTCTAGTTCGACCCTTGATGCAAAGCGTGTGTTACATGGGTCATGGACGTGGCCTTCTTCATGGAATCATGATGTTACTGTGTTCTCTAACATCACCGTTCCTCACCTTGATGATAATCAGATTGACTCGTTTTGTTGGAGAATGCCTCACGGGTCTTTCACTACGTACTCGGTTAACCATGCATGGCAATGTGTTCGACAACATGGTATTGAAGTTCAATGGTTCCACATTGTCTGGTCGAAGGTTATTATTCCAAGAAATGCGATTCATCTTAGGCTCGTTATGAAGCGTCGATTACTTACACAAGATAGAATGAGGCAATGGGATGTCGGTAACTCTATCGACTTAACCCTGCTTCGGTGTCCGTTGTGTAAGACTCAACCCGATTCTCACAATCATTTATTCTTTGAATGCTCCTTCGCTTCTCTCGTTTGAAATAAAGTGTTACGAATGGCTGATATTGGTTTCTCCTCTTCGAGATGGAGTGATATTATGGGATGGTTTCTTCCTACTGCTAAACAAAACAATGTGACTATTATTGTTTGTTAGAATTTAATAATCATGACTAATTCATATATATTAATCAAGTAATCATATTATATATGCGGAAGCGTATGATCAATTTTAACATATAAAGATTAACCGAAAAATAAAGAGAACGTACCTTTTGATTCTAGCAAGAACAAGAATCAAACTTCAATCTTCTTCTTTAATTATCAAAAGTGGATTAACGAGATACCCCTTATCGTTTTGTATCTCAATCCAAGAATATCAACTATAATGAGTTGATACCACAATCTTGTACACACGTACTATAACCGAATTAATGAGATTGCTAGATCTTGAAAACACAAAGTAAACCAAAACAATTTTGTTTATAAAACAAATATGGATCGACCCTTTAAGGGTTTAATTGGATCGACCAAAACAAAAGAAGAAGAGAAAAGAGATCTAGGGTTATAGCAAGAGTGCAAGAGTATTGAAACAATAACCCTAGGTCTTGTATTTATAGATGAGAAATCTTGGAGAGCAAGTTTGGCAATGGGCTTGGTAACCCTAGCCCATGTACGATCGGCTCAGGCAATCCCAAGGGATTCCGGAACCTTCTTGATCCTCTAATTTCATCTATAGTCCTTCTCTTATTCCATAACGGTCGTTAGTCAATTCCCGTTAACTACTTAACGTCCGTTAGTCGTTATTTTTGTGTTTTAATAATTAAATACATAACGGTTTATATATTAATTATTATACATTAATTCCTCATACGTAATATGTGCAATCCCGTGGTCCCGAGTTCGATTCTAGACATACACACATTAATATTTGTCCATCAAAACTAACAGCTCCCACTTGGACATCTATTAATAGTGTAATGACATTGGTTAGTGTCTAGCAACACGCCAATGCCCCTAGTACAACTCGGGTGGTGGTCTCCTGGAAAAACCATTCGATGATTCATCATCATACTTATCCTTTTGTTTCTAATACTACGTTAATAAAGATATGGATCTTAGTCATTCTTTATTAACCATTCTGTTTCTCGTTGTTTCTGATTGAGCAAGATTACCAAATCATCTGAACGTATTCCAGATAGATCTTGGGCGTGGCCACGCAAACATCTTGTCAACCCTACGAGGGGCCCAGCAGTATTAAACTTCAAAACAAATTTGAAGGAACAAATTCTCTCTTGACTACGAGCATAACCCATGAACTTTGTAACATTCCTGAAAACAATCCTTATAGCTTCCAGTAACGTATAGCGGTAAATTGCTTTACAGAAATGCACTACATCCATGACAGTTATCTGGTATCTCAAGTCTGAGGATAACTATATATACATGATTTACTTGATGACAAGATCCATAAAGTAAACTCATGAAGTTGGGATAAGTCCTATACTCAATTCATTGAATATCATGTGAAATTGACATGTCAACGCATCAATATACTTTCAAATATATTCTACCAATACTCAGATTTGTCTTAATTTAATGATATTCCCATATCATTAAGTGACAACGGACAATTTAGAATAACATAAGTTATTCACGAATTTAAACATGCAAATATAGGATACAATCTATTATTAATGAAAACAAACGTACCAAGTACTTTAATTCATTGTAAATAATAATTGCTTAACATCTCTTATCCAAATACTAAATAGATCAATGCATGATAATTCTAGTTATTGAATTATGCCTCAAGTCATGTCAATCATACTTGTTGACAAGACATAAATCAACTAATTTTGATCTATCGAAATTTTGAGAATACTTATTTCAAGAATTCAATTAGTGAATTTCTTGTATGTGTGCATTCAACTATCTTGATATTGCCACATAATATTACATAAAATGCGTGACATCCTCAACCACCAATTTATGACAATTAAACTATCAAACCTTTTATAGTTTAAAGTATTCTAATTCTTTAATGTATAATGAAACTATGCTCTTAGTTAAGCATAACTAGTACACATGGCCATTAACAAGGATGAAATCCTACCATGACTAGTATTGAGTGTCACCTCAATTTCATTAGCATCATTGTATGCAAACAACAATATGCTCTTTAAAATTCCGTAAACTTTAATATCCATTGTGTAATGATTGAAGCCTTTCAATCTTTCAAGATTTGTCAGCTATAACGATTACGCAACAATTTTCCATATGGTTCATACTTAGAATTTAGGAGCAATTCTAGGCTGAGGATGTAATTCTATATCCAACCATATTTATTACACTTAGTTATCTAATAAATTTCAATTAGATATCAATTTTGTCAAATCATCTTTCATCCAAGCATGATACAACAAATAACATGATGTTCATGAAAAATCCTTGTGTCAAACTTAGATTTTATTCATGTTATATCTTTTCAAAGATATGTTTCCATTTAGACTTTCTAATAGTATATCATGTTCTATTAGAATCAATTATTTTACCGCTTTTGTTTATAACAATAAACATATATTCCAAGGTTGTATGTTTATTTCCTAAATCTTCAAGTTAAGTTTTATTCCAAACTAAGACTTAACATTTAACGTATATGGAATGTTACTTCCTACATGTTATACAACATATATGAAATAAGAAAATAAACATAATACTCCCACAAGCTTTCAGGAATACTAAGGAATTATCTTATTTTAATTATAAATCAAAACTTGGATTTAATAATTAAACATAAGTATATCTCCTAGATGCATGCATTAATCAATTCATTAATTATTGCACTTTGTATACATCCAAAGATTATTTGAATTCAAATACTCCTTTTGATTACTTATCGTCCTCGCACAAGTAATTACTCAAGAAAGAGTTTTGATATTCCATTGTCAATTTCATATTAATGAAACTAAGGATGACAATCATAATCTTTATACATTTAATGTGCCTAGAAAGAACTTCCAATCACAGTTAATTGTTTAAGTATGATTAATAATCTTGTCATATACATTAAATACGTTTACAAAATTGTCCATATGATTTCTACACAAAGATTCAAACCTCTAGGATTTTCATTCCCTTTGAAGAAACTCATCTTCATTCTATAGTCTAACTATAGAGTTCAAGATAAACTAAGTTTCCAAAAAACTAATTATCTTTATGGACTGCATCTAAACATTCATAGTATGAGTAATTTACCAAATTCAATATTTGCAATTCATCTTAATGACCAAAAGGTTTACCATAATCCTGTAACTCATAATCCTCAACATATTATTCAAATATTTGAGATATCCTTGCGGATCTATGAATGAGAATTCCATCATCTTGAGATTTAACATTAACATGTTTAATCTTCATCATGACATTTACTAGTGTATTTTTAGAAGATTATGTATCTTGTAATTTTATCTTTTCAAGATAAAACCTCCCACTTGCCTTTTGCAATTTATAGACTATCTATAAATACTTAGCAAGTAGAGCAACACTAAATTGTTCTCTTTTGGGACATTACAAATACATATTGACAGTTCCTTACATTAGTTTGTTAATATCCTACTTCATAAGTTGTTTAACAAATTAAGAACTTCAATTTTAAGAATTAATGTGATTCATCACATTCTACAATAAATGGCGTCTTATTAATCTTCTAGATTGGAGTCTTATTGAGTATATTCAATCCATACTCAATTTTCTAACCTTGATAACCTTTTGGAAGAAAAGAAGTTATAGTTATCTTTAATCAAACAATACCAATAAAGTTTGATTCTCCTAACTGAACATACCACAAACTTATGATATTTCATTAGAACTAATATTGTGAGACAATCTAACAATATGTAAGATAACGTTATACCCCTTATGGCTTACCTATTTACCAACTAAGTCAACTTAATGGTGAAATAGATTTTCCAAGCCAATTGCATGCTTTATAACACAAGTACTTTTTAACTAAGTCACTTCATGTCCATTTCTCAACAAGAAGACATAAACTGATATAATCCCACTATACGTTATAAATCATTGATCAACTCAATGACTTCTTGTATATGTCTTAATAAAGAAGACATAACAAGTTAACGTCTTACTTTATATTATAATAAGTCTTGTAACAATTAAAAGACTTCATATTTATAGCTTTATAATAAAGTATAAACATGTATAACTAAAGTAATCATAAACACCACAGTTTGGTTTCAATAGTAATTTCAAGTTAATTTATTACTTCATTTATTTATGACATTCCAAGAATACATAAATATTTAAATTTGAAGTAGTATTAGATTTCTTCATTTATTTATGTCATTTCAATAATACATAAATATTTAGTTTGAAGTAGTCTCATTATCATATTGACACTTGTTCTAATAGGTATCTAATTTAGAAACAGTAATTATCCATGTACGGTCTCACGTAATCATGAAATTTCACCTTGTTGTTGTAATCTAGTCAAGGTCTCACTTAAGCTAAATTTCAACAACAAGTGTTTCTTGAATTAGATGTGTATTTAGAACGTTAGTTTCTTACCTTGCGGTCAAGACAATCCTTTAAATCATATTCCTATGTGTTGTACCTTGCACACAATATAAGATTTCTCCCACTTGTGCATGGAACAACATAATGTATCAGATAAACAACACGTCACTCGTTTGTTTATGTGATCAATATGATTGTGTCATAGATATTAGCATAATTAGTAGATATAGAACCACATTGTCTAGTAAGGAAACGTACATGACTATCCTTAAAACCACAAGTGTCTAAAATTGGAAAGTAATTATCTCAAGACATTCTAGAGATAATTTGGGTTACTACAAAGATTACAAAGCTTGTAGCTCCCACTGAATTACAGATTATTACAATAATTCACTATTCAGTGATTACAACACAATGCTCCCACTGGATTTGACAACATTGTAAGTGTTTCATAACCAGTAAAAGCAAATAGTGTGCTATTAACTTTCCTACACCTTTGAGAAGACCCATTCGTAACATTTACTTAGGTATTAAAAAGAATATATTATACTATGTAGATGATGGACTATCCATCAATGCATTAACTTGAAAATTGGGCATGCAATTTTTCCTTAATATGTCTAGCATCCCCACAATGGTATGTAGCATCTTTAAATGGTCAAAGCACAACAACTAGATAAATTATGCTAGTTTTTCTTTTACCAATTTTGCGGTAATTGGTCTAGCTTCTAATTTAATAACTCAGAAACTGTGCAATTTTCTTAACTATTAAAGTTTGCTATGAGTTATTTTTTAGAATTTAGACAATTCTAATTTTCCTATCATACCTTTCTCATTCATGAAAAAGAATAGGATTAAGTCTCACTCTTCTCTCATAGAAAGGAGACTAGGTTTATTCTTTTAGTAAAGTTGACTCTAGCCAAAACCCCTACGGGTGTAGATCAATTTATCAATAAAAGAATGTCCCATGTTTACGGTTTAACGTTGCATTAATACATTTAAAAGAATTTACAAAATTCAATTTTAGTATTTTCGATAATACAATCTTTTCAAGAAAATAAAATACCCAAGGAAATATTCATATAACCATTGAATTTTCTTGAAAAAACTAGGATCCAAATTTTCATAGTTTCACTACATCAGTTGATCTGCTAGTAGTGAAAGTATAAAATATGGTAATCTGTCGAACAATAATCGGCAAACAATTTCCGATTCCTAGATCATTATGGGATTTACATTTGCCAAATACAATTTGCAAAGTAAGCATGTTTCATCCTATCTCATGCCTTAAGTTTCTAGGTCTCACGCATTAACGAAAATTTACCTTGTCATTGTAATCTAGTCAAGGTCTCACTTAAGCTAAATTACAACTTCAAGTGTTTCTTATAATTAGATGGCATGAACTTAAATTTTAGGGTACTAATTTTGATGTGTCAATCAAAATATGTACGAAGAAGCATGCACACATCTTCGTATCATAAGTTTTCAAAACCTTTTTATTTACCAATTTTAAGCTAAGATTTAAATCAACAAAGTTTTAATTGAGGTATTGGGTTCACCAATCTAAGAATTACCTACAATTATCGCCCACTATATCCTACTACTGCATGAGTCAAAAGACCCAAGTTATTCGGATAATTACCACAAAGTGGCATGTGGAATTGAGGTCAATTCACCCTTAAGATGATTTTGTACATTAATAGCTTACTTGGTAGCTCCAATTAGACGCACAAAAGAGCGGAGAGACAAACGTCAGCACTAAATGCCAATTAAAACGCGTCTCTTTCGGTTTGACAATTTAATGTCAATCCTCCTTATACCCCTCTTATAGTTTGTCAAAACTGGGTGAGCCGTTCACACTATTGGTACAAAACTCATCACTCAATTAAAAGTTTATGATTATAAGTCTTAAAAACGTGTTATAAACTATAATATTGCTAGTATCGCCTGGGAGCAAATTACCGTGCGAAGCGAACCACTATCGGCACATAAGACTTTGCAATATGTATAATTTATCACATCAAGTTTCATAGTCATTTAGTCCATTTATTTTCTATTCAAAAAAATTACCCTTTTTTGCTTACAACGTGTCATACAATTTAAACAAAAAACAAGTAATTAATAAAAATAAACAACTAAATAAGTACACATAATCTTAACAATTAATTTATGTATCAAGTAGCCACATGCAAACTTGTTGATAAAACTTATTAATAATCTTTCTATGTTATAATATGCATATATTTAACTAAGACTATCACCTACAATGGTAGGTGAGCCACATGCATCGACGTATCGATTGCGTTAGTCTTAACAAACATATACCAAATAGCACATAAAAGATTCATTAATATAATTAATTGAGGTCTTCCCCAATTTTAGATATATCATAATTACATGTGTCAATTAACTTAACGATTAATTAAACCCTAATCCATGATAAACATGCATGTTTCATCATGGATTAATACAAGTCACAAGATACGCACTTAATCACATAAGCATGTTACAATTTTTAGGGTTTCAAAACTACAAAACTAATTTTTTTAATTAAAAAGGGCATCGCCTGTAACACCCCGACCCGACAAGGCCAAGATATCACATTATGGTGTCATACAAAGCATACATAACGCAAGCGAAAGTCTTTAAATAAATAACTAAGTCTCGAACATCAAGACTAGTATCAAAGATAATCCCAAATGCATAGTGGTTTAACCAAACAAAACTAAGTAAAGAGATAATATTCAAAGTACTGAAATAAATGAAGTCCGAAACAGTGGACAAGGAAATGATAAATAATTAGGTCTCAAAGTCCTACATTCTCTCATTCCCGAGCCCGTCGCCCCGCTTATTACCTGACACATAAGAAAAGAAAACATGCGGCTGAGCTTAAAAAGCCCAGTGAATAGATATATACATAACATAACATAACGGTAAATAAGCATAAGCAACGAAGGAATAAGAATACGAAACGAAAACATAATCATGAAAGTCATACGAATTTTGAAGATAACTAAGAGTCAAGAGTGCATGAGAACTGAATAATAAATGAATCGAGAGAGATAATGAAATAATGGAAAAGTTCATATAAGGATGTTGTAGAACCAGAATCAAGCTCATCTAGGATATAGTAATGTTAACGTGCACAGCGGAATAAGAACAATAATAACATCAACATTACTCCAAGGTTTTCTTTATTGAAAAGTAAAATAAACTACTACTACTACTAATATACACACGCTATAATCGTGTGTCTAGACTCTCATTGAAAGAGTTTTCTATTAATTGAATCAGTAAAACTAACGCCCTACCCCTCTTTATATAATAGAGAGGCTAGGGTTTACATAAAAACCTAGCTTACTAAGAAATCTAGCTAACTATTTTATCTTAGGTCCCTATTGTTTCTTCTTTCTTCATTTCTTCTTGTGGGTTTTGTAATCTTCAAATCTGTAATTCCCAACAATCTTCCCCTATTTGATATTACAAAACAATCTGCATGAAGAAACAATACTAAAAACATGTCATCACCAATAATAAGCTGCACATCATAACTCTTCTTCCCCTTTTTGTAATCGTCTAATAGGGGTCTTGTGCATCTCGTAAACTGTTGATACAAAAGTTGGGCGTTCCTTGATAGGACTTCTATTCTCGTACCAATTCGAATCTTAATGCTCGATGGAACCTGCGCACTAAGAAAAGAAAGCGAACACCGTTAGGCTTATCGAGGGATTGTCTCCCCCGATTATCCTCCGGCGT